>JAACNH010002577.1:0-37863 GCA_019447015.1 Hymenochirus boettgeri
ACTGTTATACAGACATTATGGGTAGGTTATAAGGTCAGACTAGATGGACGTATGTCTTTATACAACCTCCAATACTATGTTACTATGTAAACGTTATACAGACATTATGGGTAGGGTATAAAGGTCGGAGTAGATGGAGTATGTATTTATACAACCTCCAATACTTGTTACTATGTAAACTGTTATACAGACATTATGGGTAGGTTATAAAGGTTTTGGACTAGATGACGTATGTCTTTATACAACCTCAATACTATGTTACTATGTAACTATTATACAGCATATGGGTAGGGTATAAAGGTGGACTAGATGGACGTATGTCTATATACAACCTCCAATACCTGTTACTAGTGTAACTGGTATACAGACATTATGGGTTAGGGTATAAAGGTTGGACTAGATGGACGTAGTCTATATACAACCTCCAATACTATGTTACTATGTAACTGTTAGACAGACATTATGGGTAGGGTATAAAGGTATGAGACTAGATGGATATATGTCTATATACAACCTCTAATACTGTGTTATATGTAACTGTTATTACAGACTTATGGGTAGGGTTAAGGGTTGGACTAGATGGAAGTATGTCTATATACAACCTCCTAATACTGGTTACTATGTAACTGTTACAGACATTTGGGTAGGGTATAAAGGTTGGACTAGATGGACAGTATGTCTATATAAAACCTTCAATACTATGGTTACTATGTAACTGTTAGACAGACATTATGGGTAGGGTATAAAGGTTGGACTAGAGGACGTATGTCTATAATACAACCTCCAATACTATGTTACTATATAACTGTAGACAGACATTAGGGTAGGGGGAAAAGGTTGGATTAGATGGACGTATGTCTTTATATACAACCTCCAATACTATGTTACTATGTAACTGTTAGACAGACATTATGGGTAGGTATAAAGGTTGGACTAGATGGACGTATGTCTTTATACAACCTCCAATACTATGTTACTATGTAAACTGTTAGACAGACATTAGGGTAGGGTATAAAGGTCGGACTAGATGGACGTATGTCTTTATACAACCTCCAATACTATGTACTATGTAACTGTTATACAGACATTATGGGTAGGGTATAAATGTCGGACTAGATGGACGTATGTCTTTATACAAACCTCCAATACTATGTTACTATGTAACGTGTTAGACGACATTAGGGTTAGGGAAAATGTCGACTGGCTAGATGGACGTATGTCTTTAACAACCTCCAATACTATGTTACTATGTAACTGTTATACAGACATTATGGGTAGGGTTAAAGGTTGGACTAGATGGAGTATGTCTTTAAACAACCTCCAATACTATGTTACTATGTAAATGTTATACAGACATTATGGGTAGGATATAAAGGTTGGACTAGATTGATGTTGTCTTTATATAACCCCAATACTATGTTACTATGTAAATGTTATACAGACATATATGGGATAGGGTAAAAGTGTTGACTAGACTGGACGTAGTCTTTATACAACCTCCATACTATGTTACTATGTAACTGTTAGACAGGACATTATGGGTTAGGGTATAAAGGTTGGACTAGATGGACGTATGTCTTTATATAACCTCCAATACTAGTAACTATTTAATGTATTTATACAGACGTTATGGGTAAGGTAAAGGTTGGACTAGATGGACGTATGTCTTTTATAACCTCCAATACTATGTTACTATGTAACTGTTATACAGACGTTATGGGTAGGGTATAAAGGTTAGACTAGGATGGACGTCTGTCTTTATCAACCTTCAATACTATGTTACTTTGTAACATGTTATACAGACATTATGGGTAGGGTATATAAAGGTTGGACTAGATGGACGTATGTCTTTATACAACCTCCAATACCATGTTACTATGTAACTGTTAGAAGAATTATGGGTAGGGTATAAAGGTTGGACTAGATGGACGTATGTCTTTATTACAACCTCCAATACTATGTTACCTAGTAACTAGTTTACAGACATTATGGGTAGGGTATAAAGGTTGGACTAGATGTATGTATGTCTTTATACAACCTCCAATTTTTTTCATCCTTCCGTATTATGTACTATGCATATACTATAAATAAACCAAGATTGGCAGGTTGGTACCAACAGCCGAAAAAGAAGAATCACAAGTTGATCACTGTTCAGATGTATAACATGATGAGAAGATGTAATCACAGTGACATAGCGTTAACACAGTGGTAATGAATTCTGCACATTTTGTGCCTCGTCGTATCTTGTAATATTCTAATGGATTTTGTGGATCATTGCATTCTAGCCCACAGTGGCACTACAGTAATACTGAGGGTCCTTAGAAGTTTTAACATAGAACAAAATGGTATCAAAAACTCGATTGAACACATTAGAATCAAGCTAACGAATGTTATCGGAAATAATTACCTGATTTATGCTGGGATTCCTTTTGCTTACGACAAGTCTTTTCTATAACATCAACTTTTCTGGGTAGAATGGTGGCCTGGATTCAAATCCATTCTCTGTTGGTTACACAAGTACTTTGGTTTACTAATAAATAAGACATTAGTTAGTCAGTTAGTGTGTGTGATGGGTTAGAGATAGCGGTCGCGGACCCGAACCCGGATCCGCCGTGGATTTTATCCTGCGAACGGCGGATTATTCAGATTTTTCCACCTTCCGAAACTTCCGAACCGCGGATTTTTCGAAATTTTCGTAATTACGAGGATCTCCATATTTCGAAAATACAGAGGTCCTCGTAATTACGAGAATTCTAGTATTTCGCCAAATTTTCGAAAAAAACAAGAAATTCTTATTAAAATGCGGGAATTCCGCATTTTGGGATTATTCAAGACAGAGCAAGCCACATGACCCAATTAGCCAATGGCAGCTAACATGATTATTGCCAGCCCCTTGGTAGAAAAGGATTCTTCACAGGCGCCATTTGTCAGTGTGTTGGAGTGGGGTTTTTGTGGAGACCTGACAGTGTAGAGTTGGGAGAGTTTTTGTGCTTTTTTTTTTTGAGCTTTCTGTGTGTGGATTCAGTGTGGGTGGTTTAGCGCCTTGTTGTTACCCACCCTGTATTCACAAACTTGAGACCCAAACAGTCTTTTAAGGACTAACTTGTGTAAAGGAGAGGAAGACCGTTTCTCTCCATGAGAATGTGAACCGCCTTACATTCATCAAGATTGAATGAGGCGTGGATAACATCTCATTACAACATCCTATTGCTGACGCTCATGCCCGTGACTGAAGGCCTCCTGCCCCTGGCAACCCGTACTGCTCCTTCCGCCTCATTTCCGCCTAGAGGCTTAGCTGATGCCAGCTTAGTGGGGCAAAGGGCAAATTTTTCCTATTGGCAGGGCCATATGGTCCTACCTTGCTCTACTGCCATTCAAGTTGTGATAAATAACAAATGCTCTGCAACAACAGCTACTTGTGCTAATTTTCTATAAGTTGGGTCGATCTACTTGGCCC
Organism: Hymenochirus boettgeri; assembly: GCA_019447015.1. NCBI lineage: Eukaryota > Metazoa > Chordata > Amphibia > Anura > Pipidae > Hymenochirus > Hymenochirus boettgeri. The sequence goes on from JAACNH010002577.1 coordinate 3,458, forward strand.
GGGAGAGCAGTACTTTGTTCTTCCTTTCTTCTCCACGGAGGCACCTGTGTGGTGTTCATCTACTCGGACCATATCATACAGCCGCAACAGCTACTCTGTGGCTAATGTTTCAGCTCTGGGCCATCCTGCTTGGCACTCGAGCAGTACTCCATATCAAAGTGTGGGCCTGCTGTAACTCAATGGTGTGGTTCCTACAAAGCGTCACCCGCTTTCCCTTGCCACGAAGCCTACTCGAGGGAGAGAGCCAATGGGGTGAGGGGTATGCCAGGGGGCCAGCCTGCCGGCTCTTCAACAATGGTGGCAAACTGCAGTGGGCTGCTGTAACCAATGGTGCTGTTCCTACGAAGCCGTTACCCTTCACCCGCTTTCCCTTGCACGAAGCATACTCTGAGGGAGAGTAGCCAATGGGGGTGGGGGATGTCTTCAGTGGGGCAATGAATGGCATTAATGGTAAGTTATTACAATATAATTACTAGACATAGAGCTAGCTAAATAGATATGTTATTGTAATTTTTCAAATAAAATTGATTTGAATCTATCTGAATAATTTGATTATATCGAAAAATAAAGCCCAAAAACATTTTTTTTTCATAACAGTTTATATAAAATAAATTTTTTTTCAACTATTACATAAAAAAAAATAATAAAAAAAAAAAAATTCAGACGCCGCACCATGTGGCGCATCTCCCGTCGCATGCTCGTAATTTGTGGAGGAAGATATTGAGAGAATTGTGTTGAAGATGTTCGAGCACATTTCCTAAAGCACCATGCGGGTGATGCAATTTTGCACCTGATAAGTTACACATACATGGTACTGCAATGCTATAATGTTGCGGTAAGTCATAAAAAGGAAAGCTCAGTATAAGATATCATTATTTCTAAAATTCTTAGTTTGATATTATGCATACCTAGTTATGGTAACAGTGATTTCTAATGATTGGCTGTTGGATGGGTTACACATGCTCAGATCTCTCATGAGCAACTGAATCAACCCAAGGCTGGGTCAAGGGCAGACCATAACGGTCTCTATTAGGGGTACATGCAAACAGGAAGTCATTATTTCGTTGCATTTTATTATACACAGACACATGCTGATTGCTTAATGGGCAGCATTAAGGTCATGGGATGGATAAATACTGTCTTTTTCTTAAAAAGTATATATATTATCACTGAATTCCACTTAAAGCGATTATTGCATTCATGGGGGATCACTGATAAACAAGCAGGAGGGTACTGCGGCTTAAAACATTACGTTTTATTGCTAAATTGTAGCAGAACATCCTGGTTTTGTATCACTAGGACTGTGCTACATACAAAATTTTTGGAAGTGGTGCAGCCCCCCATTTAAAAAGCCATTGTCCAAACCCAACAGTACCCAATGTTGCATTCATGTAGCGTGATTTTACACTGGGAAAATACAGATATTAATGTTGTAGTACTGCACTCGCACGGCAATACACATGAGCGCCCGGAAAAAAACGCGCTTGTATGCTGTTTTGGAAGCACTCGGGTGCGCTGTAAATGTGGCCTTGGAAAAATGAAAAAATTTAGAAAAAAAAATTTTTTTTCAATAGGCTGGCACTACCTTCTTCCTTTGGCGGGGACAGTGGTGGGGGGGGGGGGTGTCGGAGGAAGATTCCGCTGCAAATTAAAATAAAAAAAATACATAATGAATGATATCTTAAAGGAAATAATTTAATTTCTAATTGAATTCTGCTTGAAAATGCAGATTAAATAAGGGCAATATGTTATAGTTGCTTTAAAAGTCAATCATATTCTATGGCAATGATTTCTACCTTATCTCTGGGCTAAGTACTTATATTTTTTATTGTGGTATTGTAGCATGGAAAGGGAAAAGGTTGGTGGGTGTAGGGGAGCATCAAGAGCTGTGTGTATTGTATCTAGAGTTTGTGGCTAACACAACATTTTAATTTTGGATGTAAAAATCAATTTTTAATAATTGATCAACATTTTATTTTGATTTATTTTCCCTTCAAATAGGGCTGCCATGTAACTAAAAGGGTGGGTCAGTAAAGTGTGTTAATGTGGTCTATGTGGGTATCAGTGTGCAGTTTATAGGTAAAAAGAAATCAATTTTTAATGATCGATTTCATTTTTAACTTTACTTTAAAATAAGGCGCCATGGAAATGGAAGGTGGGCCACCAAGTGTGTTACCTGTGTTATGTGTGGGTAAATTTATAGGTGATATGTTAAATAAAGTCACTTTTCAGTGATTATTTTTTGACTTTACTTACCCTTTAAATAGGGCTGATATTGAATAATATCAGAATAATAATAATTGTAATAATAACCAGTGAATGAGAAATACAAAGAACTGGATCTCTCTCTCTCAAAGCCAAATCTAAGGATTATTGATGTTGTTTATTAAAAATATATATAAATATGTTTTTGTCAGAAGTGAATTAAAATATTTTACACTTATTACATACAGTAATATAATAAAAAGTATACTTGCCTTCCATCATTTGCCGCCATGGCTTGTACATAATGAGGCCTCTGCCTCTTGAGATCAGACCACTGTCTCGGAGGGTAGAGACTAGAGACATGGTTGGTAGCTGAACCGGCACAGGAAGCCGGCGCTGGAGCCCCTCCATAATCCTGCGCTTTCGGCGCCGCACCATGATAGGTGCCAGGGGGGAAATCATCGTACCCCCTGGCAGGATGGTACTGCGTGGCATACATCTGCTTACAGAACTTGCCATTGTGCAGGCAGGAAGTCCGGTTTCTGGGTCCGTTTTACGAAAATCCTCGTTTTACGGAAATCCTGTTTTTTTACGGAAATCCTCGTATTTTTGAAAAAAATACCGTTTTTTAAATTCACGCTAGCGGACTGTAATTTTTAGGTATTGTTGGCATTGATACGGTTTTCTAAGGTCATACCAGGTCCCTGATTGATTAAGTGTACATTACCAAGGCTATTTAGACACTTTTAATGCAGATTTTGCCGAACTTTCATTTTAATACGTATTTAATGGGTCCACTCGCGGATTTTCGAATTTACGGATTTTTTGAAAATCCACGGATCCTCACGCGGACCAGATTTTTCGACGTTCGGACCATTTCTAGTGATGGGTTGTGAAGATTGTAAGGTTAAGCACTGAAATGAATACAAAGATTGGATGTCTCTGTCGCACAGCCCCATGATTACTGCTGTGTAACGCCAAATAATCAAGGCGTTGTTTGCTCTAGTAAATAAATACAATCAGAATCACAAGAGGGCCCTAGAGACCTGCTAAAACAGTGTTGTGTTACTATAGTCTACTGTGTCTGGAGGTCTCTAGGGCCACCTTTAGGATTCTGACTGAAATGAAATAACATACAATTAAAATCCATATGTGAACACCAGGGAAATAGTTAATCTCCCATGCACCCAGTGGCCATATGAAGAGTTACAGAGGTGACTCTTGTGGGGGAGGCAGGATTTTACACAGGGAAATGATCTTAGCAAATGTGGGCAGAGTAAATTGCGCTGAGGGCAGTGAGGAGGAGAAAACACACAATAGTAGGAGCAAATCTGATTGCCATTTTACCACATTTTGTATACACAGTACGTAGCACGCTTTTTGTGTCTAATAACAAATTTACTGCCATGCAGCATTTCCAGCAAGCAAAAGTACCCAGAGCACTCAATCAATGCCATTCTTGTAACAAGGGTCAAATCCCAACACAACGGTAACCTTTAAATTAAGGCCTATGATCAGCCACAATAAAAAACTAAAATTTAAAGGGCATGTCCACCCCCAAAAATGGACATTGATTTTCTGATAGAGAAGCCACCAAAGGAGCCAGAGGTACAGCAATGGGTATGATGTTACGGCCAAATGAGGGTAACAGGAGGCTTGTCCATTGAGAACAGTTGGAAAGATCATCTGAAGCATGTGAGAAAGATGCTGAGTTTCCTGCTTTCAGCAATTGCTGCGGGATTGTGCGGTATAAGTGACTTTGTGTGTAGTTCTTGGGAGTGTGATCTTCAGATTAGGGGGGCCTTCTCTATCAGAATATCAAATGTCATTGTGGGGTGGTGGGACCTGTCCTTTAAGTGCTTCCAATGTGGTTAGACTGAAAATTGCCCTTCCAGCTGTTTTCTTGGTTTCCAAAATAATTCTATTATTTAATTAGATAAATAAGTTTCTGCTCCATTTGTTTTTTCGGTGGAGGTGTATTTCATATAAACCAATAAACACAGAACATATTTCGGTAATAACCCCTTTTTCTTCTTTTAAAGGGGCGGGGGTAGGTTACCTGTTTGGCTGGCCTACCAGTTCTAAAAAGTGCCATTCATCAGTCGGTCCTCCAACCATGTATCTTACCATTGTTCTGATCTGCAAAGAGGCATTAATAAAAAATGAATGCCATGCTATTGATATTCAGGAGAGGATTGTCTATAAAATATTCTGGCAAAATATAATAATAATAGATTTAGCTCTGCACGGTTCTCGTACAGTGCTGTGATTCTCAGGGCAGATAATGTATTTCAGATTGACAAGAAAATAATCAATTTAATAAAGAATTTTAAATTGCTTGGTGTGAAAGGCGTCAACACAAATACGACACACCAGTCACATTTCAATAAGGTTTTATTTGTTGTTTGTTGACTCGTGCGTTACGGGGTTTACACGTGATACAAAACAATCTGTCCTTTGGAAAATGAATATTTAATATGATATGTCTTGATAATTAAACTTCTGCCTTAATTTTTTTACGTGAAACAAGGGTTGCCGTTACAAGTGGCTCAAGTCAAGAATATAGACGGTAATAAATAGGCAATTAAATAGTAAAAAATACAAGGATCCACAATTTACAATGAAAAAAATTACTAGCCAATTAAATACAGGAAGAAAGAAGACCTTATACATCCTTTTACATGACCTGGACATGTCCACCCTTAAACAGAAAAACTGTCTTGTCCATTACCTGCCCCCAACCCCAGCTGATATATTAGCACATTATTACCTGTATTACAACCAGATTAAGGATAATTATTGTCCCCTTCGACCCAGTAATCTGCTCCTCCCTCCCATGCTGTCAATCAATGCTGTAACTGCTGACATCACACACAAATGTTGACTGCTGTTTCTCTGCTGTCTTCTCTGCACATGATAAGCTTATAAAAAAGCTCACTGAGCAGAGGGAGGAGGCAGTAGTATTTTGCCAACAGTAAATAGAACTTATATTAAATATCTGTTACAAATACATGTAAAAAAAAACAGATGGGTATATAAATGACAGGCACCAGTTTTTTGTTCTATGGTGGATATTTCCTTTAAAGTGCCCATACACATGAGATTGCAATTCAGATGAACGGCTGATCCCATTGGAATCTGTAGTACACATGCAGTGGTAGCAGCATAGACAGGGCCCGATCATAGAAACATAGTAAACATAGTAACATAGTAATTAAGTTGAAATTAAAGACATTCGTCCATCAAGTCCAACCTATTCCTTTTTTTTTTTTTTTAACCCTACCTAACAGTTGATCCAGAGGAAGGCAAAAAAACCCAGCTAAAAAAGGGGGGAAAAAATTCCTTCCTGACTCCAAACGGCAATCGGAAAGTATCCCTGGATCACCAGATCTATATGCATTAATCACCAGTAATTCTCAATATTTTTTAGTTTTAGAAACTTATCCAGGCCTTTTTTAAGTTATTCAATGAACTTGCCATTACACTCTGCGAGAGACATTCCCAGTTTCACCGTTCTCACTGTGAACCAGTATGCAGGATGGAGTCAGTCAAACCAAACTACTATATTTATTATACGTGAGGGAGTCGATACCTGCTGATGGATATTTTCTATCCGGAACGTCCTACCCAATGTGTATGTCCACCTTTACAGTCGAGGAACTGCAGATTAAAACAAGTTCAACCAGTCATTCTACAGAGATACAACCTGTGTGTGAATATCAGTAAACACCACAGAAAGTTTTTTGCATTTCACTGCAAGTGTATGTCCCATTTTTTTAGCCAAAAATATCTCATTATGAAAATTCCTTCTTTGGGTGAATCTCACTGAGCATGTCAGAACCCACTGAGACAGGAAAAGGGTCTCAGTACTGCAAGGATTTCTGTACTAAACTACTTACAGCTTACCTTTGGAAAATGCTTGGAATAACTATTGATGTCTTTTAATCTTCCGTTTCTAGGCTATAACCATCATGATAGCAAAAGGGCAAAATAGTCATTCGATAAGGCCCCATGAGAGAACATGTTGTGTGATGTATTGCCACTGTAGACACAGAAAGCCGTACACATGACAAAAAATTTCTTGCCCTATGTCAAAATGAAGTCATGAGTTAAGGAATGCAATGCATAGGATCTATAAATATGCACATTAAAGATAAGTCATTGGATGCAGAATAATGTGTAAATGAAGCCATCTAGAATTGACAGATGCTTCTTTTTTTAATCAACTGGAAGAGCTTTAGACGTGTGTCAGCACATCCTCATGAAATAAATACAAAGTAAGACTGTCAGCAAAGTGACATGTTGGAGAAGACTGCAAAGGGGCACAATTCATCATAGGCAAACTATAGCAACTATCCTCCAGCTATCCAAACAGAGACAAATTTAGCTTGGGAGAAAATCCTTCTCCGCTGCCAAGAGCAGAATTATTAAATATTCAAAAGTGGAGCACACCAATTCATTTGCGGTTTTTCAATGAGGCGATGTGGGTGAATCTATTCCCCGATGAATCTCCTGATTGTATCCTGTGTATCCTGCTGTTGTTCTGGCTGATTCCAGGGATATTTTCGATTTGAGCAGGAAGGATACCATCCAGTGTGATCGCTAATACAGAAGATTGTACTTATATATGATACATGTAGCCTGGTATAAGACAAATGAATAGTTTCATATAAGTTTAAAGAACTCTTTATTGTAAAGGTGCATTACTTTTTGCCGCCATGATTGCTGAAGTTTCGGTAAACTCCAGCGGTTGTGAAAAGTCATTATCACTGCGATCGCGTATCAAAGCTGTTACCGCTTCGATTGCATTTACAAAGCAGCGAAAATGTCAATTTTGCGGTAAGTTCAGCTGTTTCAATTCGGCAACTTTGGTTTGAAAACGACTGAACTTAGCGCTGTTGGCTGCAACATTGTCGGATTGGTTGTTGCTTCCGATATAGGCAGCGATGGCGAAGGAATAAGAAAATGGCTGAAGACCATAAAAGGTCCTTTTTAGGACCTTTGAGCTGTGGGAACCCCTATCGGAATGGCTCTTATTAGAGCCACAAGGGCTCTTTTCTAATAGACAATGGGGGTCCTGGTTTACTGCAAGGAAAAGAGAAAAACATATCACCGCATGATACTTTTCGCCGCAAAAATAATCGGCTTTTAAATACGGCACTATGCAATCGTTTGTGCTGCTAAAATTGAAATGGCAATGTTAACGGACCTTATAATAATTGCGCAATAGTACATCAAGTATATATATATATATATAGGACGCTGGGATCCTTCGCACACCGAGCTGATCTGAACGGCCTGGGTGCTGCTGCAGGTAAGTGTATACAGAAATAGCCCAGAGCACTCCAAGGACTTAAAGGACAACAAAGCCACAGAACAACCAATGAACCAGAAGTCAGGACACCTTGATATAAACCAGTAATCTGTGTCTTACCTCTCATTTTGGTACGGGCGCTGGGAAAATTTACCTAAATAAACATATGGTTTGTGCTTTATGTCAACAGCATTCTAGTATCAGACAATTGGGTCAATGACCATTATGTTCTGCACATTGCTCCAGTCCTTAGCTATGCGGAAGAAACTTGTTACAGTTGGTCAACACCCATTAATAATCTCTAGCCAATCCTTTTACAGGCAGATAAAGCAAGGAAGCATGTGACTGAGGTCAGGAGGTGTGGTCTGACACTGCAATACACACAGATACTTCATCCAGTTTTAAACAGCTTAATTATTTTACAAATTTACTGAAGTGGGATTTTAGCTTATTGGGGTTTTTAGGGGGTTGTTTTCAGATTTGGAGTATAGAAATTGGGTTAGTTATCCTTAAGACAAAATTTTTATTGCAAACAAATGCAGGTCCATAGAACCTACGCGTTTCAGCCCTACTACATCGAGCCACCCTGATGATGGCTCTCGATTGTAGTAGGGCGGAACACATAGGTTTCTATGGACCTGCATTTGTTGCAATAAGAAGTTTTCTAAGTCCTTGGAGTGCTCTGGATATATATTTATTTTACTGTTAACATAAACAACTAAACTATTAAGAAGTTGTGAGAGCTATGTACCCACAGGTGAGTTAATTGTCTTGGGTAAATACTTGGAGACTCATTGCAATAAACTCTCCGTCTTCTTTTCATCAATAGAGCTTTGCAAAGACACGGAGGGCACAGCTGTGATTGGACAAAAAAGTGGTTTATCTTCAGCCCGATAAAAAAATAAAGGTTTCCAAAGATCGGATTACCTGCTTTCTGCATTGATAAGTTCCGAAAAGAGATTTATTTTTATTAGAACAGGTTGGCATTACAGCTGTTGGAATGTCCAATTAATTGTCGGACTGAGACAGGAAGTCATTTCTTTTTCAAATAAAGAAAATATGAAAAGGCCACAACAGACAACCATATTTTCATCCTTTACTGTGTAAGAAATGAGATGATCAGACCAATTACCTCAATTAGGATAATCAATGATAGCTAAAGCCATTTTTAAGTCTTTGTGTGTCAGAGTAAGCTGGACCCTCCCTTAGCCAATCAAGGATTGTGATGTTAACATCAAGCCAATGATTGCTGTTGCACCTGCCGCCTCTCTGCACATGTTCCAAGTCATTGAGAGAGGGAGGGGTAGATCCCTTGCCAGAACGGAGGAGAAACTTATTAAATATCTGGTTACAAAACACATGTAATAAACTAATAATAATAGCAGTGGTGTAGCAGAAAGATAACTCATAATGCCCTTTTAAGGTTCGTCACATTTTTTATGCTCAATATTCTTCCACAATTTTATTATTCGTGGTCCTGCTACATACACATGGTCAATATTATTAACGAATACACGGCATTGGCTGATGATCGGCTGGGAGATGTGTCCCAACCATTTGCATCAACACATTGCTAGTCCATCCAAAAATAACAACGCTACATCAGGGCAATGATAGGAGGATTTAATTCTGAAAGAATCAAAGAGGATTATGGAATTAGGCCAGGTGGAACATATTCAACAACGTGTTATTGGAGGGTTAAAAACTGTCTATGATTGCAATATATCCCCTTGAAACCCCTCCTGTCAATAAATAGATTGAGAAATCACATAAACTAGACCTAGAAGATAGTATCCCTATGTTCAAGCCACGCAGACAGTTGTAAGATTCCATTCACACTAAAAAAGGGAGGGACTGATTAATAATCAAAATTCAATAATATATAAAGATCATGTGATATCGTTATTAAAGGGACATTCCACCCACCAGTTAAAGTCACTCTAGTACAAGACCACCCTAATTTCCAAGACCACATACTTACCTGGGTCCCTAGGAAGGGGTTTCTAGTGGTGGTGTGGGAAGTTCAGTGAGAAGGGCACCAGGGGAGTCTTGCTTAGGGCACCAAAGGCCAGAACTGCCTAGTCTCTAAAAACACCATCATTCATGGCCATGATGTGTGAGCCGATATCTTCTGAGCTGACTTCTCTGCCAGTACATGAGTTCATAAAGCGCTTGTAACAGCCATCAGAGGCGGCGGCAACATTCAGGTCGCTCAAAGTAAACAGCAGAAAAAGATCCCGGGCAGGTAAGTATCATCTATCTTATACAAAAAGAATTGTTCTGGGGGTTAGAATGTTCCTTTAAATTACACCATTGGGCGTGAATGACTACCATTACCATCATCATATAACTGAGTCAAATTACAATACCATTGTTCCTGTTTAAATATTCGCAGTTTTAATCATTCTTTGGTTTCCTTATTTTGGTACAGTTTGTCTGTAAGACTTTGGCCACACGGCTTGGGAAGCAATCATTGCTTGCGCAGTTGAGTTGTTGCTTTAGAGACAGAGAGAAAAAGTGTTCCACGCTAATATGCCACTTAGCGCGATGGTTGTGAAGTTTAAGGCACGGGTGGTGAAGCTTAAACCCTTGCTTTTTGAATCTTAATGACAGATGGTATCTCCATTCCAAGCTTCCGTTCTAAACTGTATTTTTATCTGTGTTTCAGCAGATTTTAGAAAGCTAAACTTTATATTGTCCATTTTATTCACCAGTATTAGCGAGCAGAAAAGGTTATAATCCACCGAGAAATGTCAAATGTGGTGACAAATAATTTAAGGTAACCGATGGTTAAAGTGCCACCAAGGAGACAAACAAGTCGTGAACCTATTTTGTCATCTGTGGGGGGAACTTAAGATGGTTACATACTATACAATCCTTCCTCTGGATTGACCATTCGAGGCTTTCCCACAGGTTCGGCCAGGGGGAGGACTGACGGTCACGGCAAAAGCAGCCATGTCTGACCGATCGTCCTAACTGTCAGCTGGTGCTGAAAGGTTAAAGGTAATACTCTGGTGATCTGAAAGTGGTAATGGCAATATTCTGGGGAAAGTGTGGCATTGGAAGTGTGTAATAGGAAAGTCTGCTGGCCATTGGAAGTGTTGATGGCAATACTCTGGAAAGTGTGGTATTGAAAGTGTTAATAGGAAATCTGTGGCATTGGAAGTGTTGATGGCAATACTCAGCTGTGTTAGATCCCAGATCTCACCAAATTTTCATGTTCTGCCCATCTGGTACTTTTCATGCCACCCGGCTGGAAACAATTCAGGCGACGGGAATTGCAAAAATTCATCACTGAAGCGATACATTAGGGGGAAATGCAGTAGTTTTGGCCACGTTACTTATCTTGGCCGAGATCCCTTAATGTGTACTAAACACTTTTTATGAGATTTCAAACATGCGAAGGAACACCTCATGTGCCGGAGGAAGAAGAAACACAATGCTGTTACATGAAAGGTGGCCATACATTAGGCTGATTTTACTTACCCGATCGAGCAATCCACCCCATTAGACCGATCCTGCGGAACCGCCTTTCCCGTTCTTTGCGACTAACATGTTGATCTCAAATCCCATTAATTTTATGATCATATGTCGGTCGCAAAAGAACAGGAGAGGCAGTTCCGGCACGGATCGGTCTCTAATGTCGTGGGATCGCGTCGGTCAGGTTTAAAAACCGTCCTAATGTATGGTAGAGATGTCCGAACTTCGCAAAATCCGGTCCGCTCGCGGATCTGCGAAATTTGGACCCATTAAAATAAAAAATACCCTCGAAATTATGGGTTTAACGTATTTTCTAAAATTTTCGAAAATATCAAAAATCCGCCGAATCAAAGTTGGAAGGCGGAAAATCCGGAGGAAAATCTGGAAAAATCCGCCGTTCGGAAGGGGATGAAATCCGCGGCGGATCCGGGTTTGGATCCGCGAACCGGCCATCCCTAATGTATGGCCACCTTAGTTTCAAAATTTATGGTCTAATGCTTGTTCTTAAGGTAGGTGGTCACTCCCTTTCTATTAAAGTCGGACGATTGGATTGGACGGGAAAAAAATTCAAACTGGCCCCAATAGAGAAAAATATTAATGAAACAACAGCCCAAGCGCATTGTGGGGAATGTGGTGATCAAAATGGAACATCTCCAGTAACTTCTAGTACTCTCGCTACGCCAATTGCCACCAAGTGTAGTGAAAGGTGTTTATGTTGGATTCCATTAAACTACAGAAATTAGATTTCATTTTACCTACCAGTGCAGTTGGATGTATATGTACATGAATTTGTATGATGTTGCAGTCGCCTTTTTAATAAAACTCTGTCAATCATTCATCCCAGAAGAGACGTATAGCAGGCAAAAATATATTAAATTAGCAGCAATCAGCTGGAATTCTTGCATGGTGTTATAATTAAAAATAGGTGACGGACGATAGAAGCAGATACAGATGAACACAGAAAGCAGGATTGTCAAATGAATGACACATAAGATCAAAAAGGACATTTTCGCATTAAATCATTTAAATAACCTGTTGACAAGAATAATCTAGTCCCTTTACCATTTTTAAATGAACGAAGTGTCCATTAGAACAGCTCTGTAATATTTTCTCTTCTCTTTTAACTTTAAAATCTTTTGAATTCTAGAACACGTAGTAGAGATTGTCCGAAACCCGAACCTAATAGTTCGGACGAAATCAAAACGCTTTCGAACTTCCCGAAATACGACAAAATTTTCAAACAATTATTGAAAATTCAATAATTTTCGAATTCTCTAAACGGTTAACCCTCGAATGTATCCTTCGATTTCAGTAACACTCGAATGTAACATTTTGATTCAGTTAACCCTCGAATGTAGCCTTCGATTTCAGTAACACTCGAATGTAGCCTCGATTTCAGTCATCGATGAGCCTTCTTCAGTAACCTCGAAGTATCCTTCGATTTCAGTAACACTGAATGTAACATTGATTCAGTAACCTCGAAGTGTAGCCTTCGATTTCGGTAACATCAAAGTAGCATTCGGTAACCCTAGAATGGCCCATAACCCTTGAATGTACCATGCGTTAAACCCGACAATTGCCTAATCATGAGAAAAGTTAGTTTTTACACAAGTTTAGGTGATATATACATGTTCCCCGACAATTCCCAGGTGCTAGAGACATTTCAGTAAGTTAACATTTTATTTGTATTTAATCCGAACTTAAACTATCTCCCATTGACTTTAATGTTTTCAAACTTTCGAACTTTTTAAGAACCAACCAAACTTCAGGAAGTTCGGCCATCTCTACACTGTAGATGTTTGGATTACAATGTAAGGAAACATCTGTAAGAGTTCAGATCCAGTCAGCAACATAATCACTTCTTAAAGAAACAATTCATTATCCTGAGAGCTCCCGCATGGCTGTTCACAAAACGGTGGAACAAATAATGGAAACCTGTACTGTAACGGAATATTCAGGGGTTCCCCACTGCAACCCCTACATTAGAAGGTAAATTTTGTTCCCACCCCCCAAAACAAAATCATCAGACCAACATATGTGGTGTAGATGCCTTATTGCTATTGGTTACAATTCTACTCAGCATCCACTTTTCTGATTGGCTGTCTAAAAGCAATAGTATTTATAAAGCTGCAGTATTGGTAGTTACCAGGTATTGTGGGTTGATACTGGCCATGTGGGAAATGCATGATGCAGACGGGTATCATCAGTAGTGTAAGGCCGCACCGTTATTTTTACACCCACACAGTGTGAAACTCCAAACTTAGATGTGAAATACTGGTTGCAGTTGGTAAAGACTGCAACGGTAATCTATACCCAATATTGTGCAGTCCACAAAATAATGTGCTGTTGGTATTACCAATGCAGTCTGTAGGTTATGGCCACTGCCATATCCCATAGTGTTTATATTATCAAGAAAGAAATCTACATTATTGTTAATACTTAATACAAGAGAATGGGATTGGTTAAAATAATAATACATACATGAAATATGTGGTCTGAGAAACAGGTTGGTTGAAATGAAATCAGTTGTGGAAATGTAACATGAATAACCTGATGGATTTTGCAGTCTTTATCTCTAAAGACTAATCAGACATTTGGAAAGCATTGCAGTCAACCTGTCGGCTGCTGGGACAGAGGGATCCACACTGTGAGACAACAACAGATTGTCCTTCAGAAGAAAAGCCCTTGCCAAGTCAACTGCAAAAAGCAACAGGCAGTAGCTAAATTGGTCTAACCCTTATTGTCCAATGGGATGGGGAAGCCTATCTGTGAAGGAACACAATGCCTTTTGTTAATTTAGTATGAACAGCTTTAGCGAGGTGCCAGATTTTCCGAGCAGAAGACCAGTCCAAGAAAGCACAAAATGTCAGGTGCCATTTCAGCTGGGCATTGTGTTTGCAGAACCCTCCGAGAGAAGACCTTTGAGACAGAGACGTCGTTAAACCATTGCACAATGTAGCTTGGCGGCCATTGTATCAAGCTGGTTTAAAGATCCATTTGAGTTCTTTGAACGCGTAAACACTGCATTATGGAGGTATTGGCATTTTCTCCTTTTTGACAAAAAAAATTGTTCTAATACCTCGTAGTCCAGGATAACCTGTAAGCCAACAAAAACAGATTGTGATTGGACCATTATCAGTGACTAAGATTGACGGCTCTGCTTTTATTTCTCAAATCAATATTATTTTGTTCAAACGTATAGTCACCCAAGTAAAAATAAATGTCACTATAGAAACAGCGAAAGAAGAGAGTTCACCTATGACATTCAAAAAATGTGCATATTTATGTAATGAGTCTTTTTATTACATCACTGGTCAGGTGATTGTTGTGTGTTGATATTACATCAACAACTCCAATCATGTTGCAGATAGCAGGAGTTAATTTACCAGGGCTGCTAAATTCCTGCAAACAGATTAGAATGTAAGATCTTTTCATGAATTGCTATGGGTGCATGTATACCGTATGCTCATTTTGTATTTAGATACATAAGTGGTGATAGATAATAAGCAATATACATACTGTGAATAGAAATAAAGAAAAGTTCTAATTAAAGCACATTTTTAACTCCTTGTTAAATCTGTGTCTGAGGGATTAAATTAAATGCAGTTTCAGTTTCTGTCCACTAGAAGAGTGTCGCTGCATCAGGAGCTATTGTACCAGCACAATGCATACACCAACAAAATATTTAGGTTAGAAATGTATATCTTGCACTAAGCTGGGCAAATCAAGCCATTTGTTCCAGTGGTTAAATCATTAAAGGGCCAGCCCAAAAATAAAAAATGCCCTGAAGGTGGAGGCTCCCTAGCATGTAAAAAGGCGATACCCACCTACCCATACTGTTACTTGTAGGCTGTGATATCCTTCACCTCCCACCCTCCTCTCAGTGGCGTCGTGAAGTTTTCACACAACCACACTGATCGTTTACAGCGCCCAGAAGATGATCTTCTGCGGAATACCCTCCCGTTATCTCACCCATCACGGCCCTGACTGCAGTGAACCTGAAAGTCGTGAGCCCACAGAGGAGGTGAGAGGTAAGGAACAAGGAGGATGTTTTTACATGTTATTGGGGCTCTACCTACAGGGCACTTTTTGGCTTTTTGGGTGGACATCCCGTCTATATCTATTTTTATATCCAAACAGAAACTTTCACATTTTATATTTATTCATATTTTATAAAGAGAAAGAACATTAGCAACTAACTTCAACTTAATTTAGCATTTGTATTGAATAGTGCTATCATTTTCTGTGGTACATCTAGGTTTCCATATTTTTATTTTTACATAAAATATATTATTATAATGTCTCAGTTCTAATCAGTGTTAGCTATGTATCGCTATCAGTGTTTAGCTATGTCATCAGTATATCAGTGTTTAGTTGTCATCAGTTAATCAGTGTTTAGCTATGTCATTCAGTATAATCAGTTGTTTAGTTGTCATCAGTTATATCAGTGTTAGCTATGTCATCAGTTATAATCAGTGTTTAGCTATGTCATCAGTTATATCAGTGTTTAGCTATGTCATCAGTTATATCAGTGTTTTAGCTATGTCATCAGTTATAATCAGTGTTTAGCTATTGTATATACAGTTCTAATCAGTGTTTAGTTATGTCATCAGTTCTAATCAGTTGTTTAGCTATGTCATCAGTATAAGCAGTGTTAGCTATGTCATCAGTTTCTAATCAGTGTTTAGCTATGTCATCAGTTCTAATCAGTGTTTAGCTATGTCATCAGTTATAATCAGTGTTAGCTATGTCATCCGTTCTAATCAAGTTTTAGCTATGTCTCAGTTCTAATCAGGGTTTAGCTATGTCATCAGTTATAATCAGTGTTTAGCTATGTCATCAGTCTATAATCAGTGTTTAGCATGTTCATCAGTTCTAATCAGTGTTAGCTATGGTCATCAGTTAAATCAGTGTTTAGCTATGTCATCAGTTCTAATCAGTGTTTAGCTAGTGTCATCAGTTATAATCAGTGTTTAGCTATGTCATCAGTTATAATCAGTGTTTAGCTATGTCATCAGTTATAATCAGTGTTTAGCTATGTCATCAGTTAAATCAGTGTTTAGCTATGTCATCAGTTATAATCAGTGTTTAGCTATGTCATAGTTTAATCAGTGTTTAGCTATGTCAGCAGTTATAATCAGGTTTAGTATGTCATCCGTTATAATAGTGTTTAGCTATGTCATCAGTTATAATCAGTGTTAAGCTATGTCATCAGTTCTAATCGGTGCTTAGATGTCATCAGATCTAATCGGTGTTTAGCTATGTCATCAGTTCTAATCAGTGTTTAGCTATGTCATCAGTTCTAATCGGTGTTTAGCTATGTATCAGTTATAATCAGTGCTTAGCTATGTCATCAGATATAATCAGTGTTTAGCTATGCCATCAGTTATTATCAGTGTTTAGCTACTTCATCAATTATATTTGGTGCTTAGCTATGTCATTAATGTCACATGACTCACTGAACCTTGTATAGGAAATAATGGACCCTTAAAATATAAGGATGCACCTTTCCTTGGGTGGTTTGTGGCCTTGGTGCTTCTATACAGAACTCCTCAATTATTTCATGGTTAGTCCTAATCTCTCGGATTTGTAACTATTGCAGTTTGGCTGGTGATTTTCTCATACATTTCAAAAAGGTATTTATTTCTCTAGATACGATGATTGCGAAGATGTGATTGTTCACATGCGCAAAATGCCAAGAACCTTGATGTCTCATTTCTTCATGCAAACAATACAATCCTGAGCTTCCTTGATTTCTCTACGCAGGTTGAAGGTTGCACATTACACGTGAATCATTATATTATGCTGTATGTCGAGAGGACATTTTTAACGATCTGTTTAATTGAATGTGGAGGAAATCCTCTGATCACTGAGCTGTTACAGGTAATATCTTCCTAGGGAGATTTCGCCCCTAGCTATGATTACGTTTTATGGAACTGAGCAGAAGGCAAAATATTAAACGATATTAGCCAACTGTATGGGACACTTTCCTTAGAGAAAAGGACAAACCATTTTCCAACCACAGGACCAACAAGTTATTTTTAAGGAAAAATTTCAAGTAGGTTTTGTTCTTTTTACAGGCAGTGCTATTAAGATGGCAGTAATAAGGTTTATCTTATCATTTAAAAGTATTTGAGTTCATTCAAACTTTCCAGGCCTATATAAGATAAGAAATTAAAGGGAAACTAAAGTGAGCATGGGGTTTTTCTTTTTCTTTTAAATATCTTGTTATAATTTAATGGGAGTAAGCAGAGAGATGGATTATTATCATATGGGGTTTCTAGGCAGGGCCATCATTTAGGGTCCTTTTTTTGCTAAATATATTGTATATTCTATAATATTGTTACTGCTTCTAAAGCTGGGCCCCAGAAGTTTCCTGGGCCTAGGCAGGTGCCTAAAGGTTGCCTTGTGGATAATCCTGCTCTGGAGGTAAGAATGATTAACCGTACGCCTACCATTTCTGATATCAGCTATGAAAGCACGGACAGCTCTGCCTCCGGTCCTCCTACTCTACCTTGGCTTTCAAAGCTATGCACATATAACACCTATGTTAAAGGGAACTCCAGCCTTAAAGGGTATATCCACTCGTTTTTTGAAGTTTTGTGATCCAGTTCTATGAAGAACGGGAGGTAAAGGAGCTGTGCCTTACCTTCCGTTCTTAATAGAACAAACAGGAGCCAGGAGAGAAGGTAAGAAACTTACCCGCTCACTCGCTCCCCGGTGTGTTAGCTGACAGGTCCCGACGGACCTTGTCTTCTATGCGCATGTGCGATCTGTTCAGACTCAAGCACCGGGGGAGGCGAGCGAGCGGGGTAAGTTCTTACCTTCTCCTGGGCCTGTGTGTTCTATTGAAGAACGGAAGGTAAGGTACAGCTTTTACCTCCCGTTTCAATAGAACTGGATTCCAAAAACTTCAAAAAACGAGTGGAGATACCCCTTAGATATTTAGATTCCAAAGGATCACCCTCTAAAACCCAGGTTGCGTTTTAGTTTCAGTACCTTCATCTGATGCTCCCATGGTGAGTAGAGATGTTCGAAACTGTTGAGTTTCTTTCCGTTTTTCAAATTTCGAAAATCGTCTATTTTCGATTTCCAAAAATCGTCCTACTTTTCATTGTCGATTTTAAAATCATCTATTTTCAATTTCGGTTTTGAAAATCATTACTTTCGATTTTCGATAATCCTCTACTTTCAATTTCAAAAAAAAATCCCAAAAATTAGAAAATCCAGGTTCTGTGAAATTTGTGAGTTCCGAAAGTTTTGCTGGAACTTCAAAAACCCTCAGATTCGATTTGAAACTGGGTTCTATTTGAACCCACATTCATCTCTAACGTGAGTAGTTACTAGAACTTACTTAACAAGGATCCCTTGTCGGTTCTCTCTCTCATCTGGGTAATCGTGGGACGAAAGTAAGGACTAAAATGAACCTGGGTTTTAGGGGGTGAACTTTTGGAATCTAAAAAGTATTTTTAAGGCTGGAGTTAACCTTTAAAGTTAGGGAGATGCTATGAAGGCAAGTGTGTCAGAGGGTAGGAGGTCAGACGCTTTATAATGTGACAGGATCACGTAAATAGAAATGGGAAGCCAATCACATGTTAGGTTTTTACTGGGTTACTGCAGTTAGACAAACATCTAATTAGTTTTGCATCAGCCCCAATGTATTATACTGGGTTGTTTCTTGTCTTCCCTTTTTAGTTATCAGTTGGCAATAAAAACCAAGTCGAGTTCCTTATGAGCACATCTGTACACCCTATGACATCATAGTAATGCCCATTCTGTGGTGTTATACACATAACTTGTATAGGTTGTCCCTATCTCCCAACAATGAGTCCCAGGTTATATTTAGCAGCTTAAAGTCTTAGATTCCTTAGGGCTACGCCCCTCTGTGCAGTTTTTGCCATGTTTTGCGATCCATTTTCGCTTTGCGATCTGCATGAGATTTTTATTTATAATGTAAATCGTTGATGAAAGTATGCCCCAGTAGGTGCATGTGATCCGTTGCGACTATAACGCGTGCGTATAGACCATTTTTGATCAGTTTTTGTCAAAATCGCACATTACTGTAATACAAGTCTATGGAATCGCATGAAAAGTGGACACAATTAACATGACATGCGATTTTCATTGTACCCACAACCCCCTGCAAAACGCAGGCACAAACGCTTGTAAAAGCGGTGGGTGGTAAAAATGCAACGAAACGCATATCGTTTATAGTGCGCTAAAGTGGGTCCTAGCCCTTACAGACGCACAATCTCTCTGTGTTTGTGAAATGTATCAACTCCACGACAGTGTGGATATGAAACTACATGGATACAGTTACGTATTCATTTTAAAAGGATTGTGATTGTGGGAAATAACCCCAGTTATAATTGACAGGCAATATAGTTACACAAATGTTTATGTTTGAGATGGTTTATAGATACGAATAAAATAAACATCTGTCATGAAATAATATCCCATAAAATTTTATTTATTATTTTTCGTAAAATTTTAATGGAAAGGGTGTGAAAGGAATTGTACACTGAAAAAATACTTTGTCTCATTCCAATCTATAAATGAATATGTGTAAGCAGCACTTATACGAATAAATAAACATCTGTCATGAAATAATATCCCATAAAATCTTTTATTATTATTTTTCGTAAAATTTTAATGGAAAGGGTGTGAAAGGAATTGTACACTGAAAAAATACTTTGTCTCATTCCAATCTATAAATGAATATGTGTAAGCAGCACTTACTCTGATGTGTTTGGGTTTCTGCATGACTTCAATTCAGTACTTCTATGCTCAGTTCATTCCCTCATTCACCCAGCCCCTTGCCAGGCTATCTGACTCTCTGTGAGGGCAAGCTTGCTCAGTAATCCCTATAAGGCAGCATTGTGAGAGGGAATTTCCCACCATGCAGTTCACGTACCAACTGTCACCATTCCAGCAACAGCCAAAACTATACATAACAGAAGAGTTTATGATAATAAGGCACTTGATTGACAGCTGAAATGTAAGATGTTTCAGATTGGGTATCTAATGAAATAGGGGACAGATCAACAAACAAATGGTACAGTGATAGTTGGGAAGAATTATAGTTTCCAGTAATGGGCAATTCAAATAACAAAATTTCCCAGTTTACATTTCCTTTAATTTTTAATAAATGGACAGAAATTGCTGTCTGTTTAACCTGGGGACAATACACTACATAGAGTTGATGTTTGATTTGTCAAATCGATTGTAGTCTTGGCAGATCTAAGTGGTGGCTTTACCTGCGACATTCAAGACAAGGAGTATATTGGAGTAGTTTATGGCTTGAAGTAGCCATTAAATACACAGATTCTAATCTGGCAGTTGGTAACAAAGAATTAACCCACCACCCCCATAGATTTCTATAATAAAATATTACCATATATACTCGAGTATAAGCCGAGGTTTTCAGGCTTTAAAAATAGCCTGAAAATGAACCTGGCTTATACTCGGGTCAATCTTACCTGCCTTCCAAATCGGCCGCAAAGACAGGAGAGCGGACCATAGGCGCACACCCTTACGCACCAGAGCCTATCACTGAGCTCAAATCAAGCCCCACTGCATATTCCTTCAGGGTGGGATTTACAATCAATCCCCACTAGAAGGTCCCTCAATACTGCAGGACTCTGTAAACCACCATTGGTACCAGTACTGAAGAAAAAGCAAGGAAGTAGGTTGCAGGTCGGATGTGCAGGTAAAAGAGGCATAGAGAGTTTTGGTCTATGGGTTACAGGAGGGCAGGAGAATTGTTGCTTACTGTATGTTGAGGCTTTAGTTTCCCTTTAAATGGACAGCAGAATTCCCATACAGTAGTCCCATACAGTAATAACCAAATCCAGTTTGGCTATTACATGTATGGGTCTACTAAATAGAAATTCTGCAGTCCATTTAAAGGGCAACTAAAGCCTCAAAACAATACAGAATCAGAAGGCAGTGTGGCCATAATTTACCCTTGACTTATACTCGAGTCAATCAGTTTTTACAAATTTTCAGGTAAAATTAGGACTCGACTTATAATCGGATTGACTTATATTCGAGTATATACAGTACATGGTTACATTTCCTTTTCCTGAATAATTCTGAAAAAATATCATCGGCTAAAGTCGAGGTCTTAACTCTCCCGTAATCCATATTAGTTAAATTTAGCCATATTGATAGACTAAGAGATTAGTGAGAGAGTTTTTAAGCAATAGTTATATAGTCTCTTAAGAAAAATTCTCCTTCTCCCTTAAATGCGCTCACTATTCCAAGTGATATTTTAGAACGATACATGAGCAAGTATCATACTGCCACCTACTGGATATTTTTAAAATGAGAATCATATGTACAGGAGTTAAGGGACCATACGTGTTACTGGCCATTCGGTACCGATAATATATAAATAAAATGGTTTTGCCATGTCCAATCGGATTCTGATTGCCCGTTTTCTTCATTGGACACCATATATGAATGAATTTAGAGAATGATAAAGTATAATATTTGTAACGTTACATCCATATTTAAAATAACAAGAGACTTCCAGCATATTTCTCCTCACAATTGTTTCTAGGGCCATACACAGGTGGGCACAGCCACAGAATACAATGCAAATGTTTTTAAACTTCCCTTATTGGCTCGATGCCCCTGGATGCTGACTTGTTCCGATTAGACAGGACTGAGAGTGAGGAGGGGGCGAAACAAAGAAACCTGGTGAGACCTGGGGAAACTGTGGTCTCCAAACCGGTTGATTTAAAATAAAATCCTAACTTTAAATGAGCCACCAACAACTCTCTACGTGCTGGCACATGCTCAGTGCAGGAGAAAGCAAAAGAAACCTGGAAAAGAGAGTTACAGTGACTGAAGGAGGAGTGGGAGGGGTGATCAGCAAGGGGAGGGGCCATGGGGACCCACGAGGAGGAGGAGACACAGGGAAGAGGAACTGTCACATGGTTTAAGAGCAGGAAACAGGAAGGGCAGAGGATCTGGTGATGCTGCTCCCATATCACACATATAAATGTAAATATCTTCAAAACTGTGTAAATAATGAAAGTAAATTGCAAAATACCCAGGAAAGCAATTCCTGTCAATTTACCTAAAGTCATTTTGGACCACATTTACCCTTTAAATAAGGAATTCTAAATATAAGCCTTAACGTGTTTGCTTGTTGATTTTGTACATTTATAAGAAGGATTAGATTATCAGTATTTTAACAAAATAAACACAATTATATTTTGGGTAACATAAGAGCCCAGCGACACCTGCTGAAGTCAGACACTAACACCCTTGGTTGTGATTTTCCCCCACTTACCTGCGTACCTTAAAGGAAAGGAAAACAGGAAGATTCAATAAAAGTTCTTTTGGTTTAAATGGAGCTAAATTTACCCCAACCAATCAGATCTTATTTAACATTTGAAAGATACATTTGATTGGTTGTGGCAAAATTAGCTCCATTTTAAACAATAAGAACTTTTATTGAATAACACTGCAAGACAACAAAGTGGCAAATGTCCTTAGGTAAGGTCAAGCTTATCCATCTCCATTTGGCACCATCAAGACATGATGCTCTTCCCCTTTCCTTGATTAATCTCCATGGTCTCATACTCAAAAAGCCACAATGAACATTTAAAACATGAAAAGGATCTCATATTGAAATGCCAGACCCCCAAAAAAAACCTGAATACTATTATAAGTTTTAACAGGAGCCAATATATCAAAAAAAGCACAGTGTGCACCACTTATTCGGCAGTATGGCATTACAGAAATACTATGATAATAACAGGGATAATTTTATTATACACGAAAAAAAAACTCTGGGTACTGCCCCCCGAGAAAAGTATCCCCAACTGAAAACACAAGCCTTGTACTAATAATTGAAAAACCTTTGTGCTCCTAAAACAAACATCAAATACACATAATCATAATACGTGTGATATTTTATAAGGGAGCACAGTGGTATATATCCTTATAAAATCACTCAGCTATGTCACTAAGTGACTCAATTCTTATATTTCTTATATCCCACTGCCCCTCCCATTCCAGTGTTCATGTCTGGACAATGACTCAGCATTTTTTGCCGTGTTTAACTTCACTAACAGAACCTGCTGGAGCTGCTTCCTGTCACTTCATAACCAATGTCTCTTCCTCCTCCACAAAGATTTGTTTAACCCCATAGATGCTGGGCTGGGATGTTCCTTTCTACTGGGTTTAAGTTACAGAAGGTAGCTTGGGGGATTTAAGGTGGAAATAGGGACAAGGCTAGAATTTAAAATGTGAATGGGGTGGAGGAGATCAGATACTTAAGGAATAATGCACCCTTTACATAATATACTATAAGGACATTACGCCACCTCGGAGTTCCCTGCCCTGTAAAAAGCACTCGGCCTACGCATCATGCTTCTATATGGTTCAGGGAACTCCTCTGTGACGTAATATCCTTATATTACACTGTAAGGGGCGATATCCCTTATATTAAAACCTGCTAAACCCAATGCAATATTACACCCAGCTGTCGGATATATCGGGGTGCGCCCCTCTTATAAAATCACACTTTGGTCCCACGGGTGTTCTGTCCTTTGGACACCTTAGTAAGCCCAGCAGGTGGGTATGTCTGTACATAAAGCTAGGTACACACAGTACCGATAAAGCCCCAATACGGGTGGATCTGACAGTATCAGGGATGTATCGGCACTGTGTGTGGCTAATTTCCGAACAAGCCCATGGACTGTCTGTCATTTTCAAAAAATTTTCCATTGTGGACTTAACCTTGAATCCCCATTTCCTAGTTGCCTCTCTGGACAATCCGAGCTTTGAGGCTGGTCAGTCAGATTGGATTCTTCAACATTGTTTGTGCACACTTCCACCAATGTCTCTCCGACGTGCGTTTTATCCCTGTGTCGGGACATCAGAGTCTCTAGTTTTCATTTATTCGGTGTACAAGGCTTTGTGCTTTTAGTTGGTGATATTTGTCTCGGGGGGTCTGGACCGAGAGTTTTTGTTTTGTGGAACATCAACAGGAGATTTAACCAAGTAAAGTTTAGGTGGTTTGCTCACTAATGCAATCTCAGTGTAAAGTCGCTAATGTGGTTGGGACTTTAAATGGGGAAGTGATTCTTTACTTCATTCAGACTCGTTATAAGCACAATGTGGCAATTGGTAAAAGTAAAACATAAAGCCTCTAGTTCTAAGCAAGTTTAGAATTCTGTATAGCAGCTCGCATGCATTTTAACATAATCTATTGGGGCGATGTTTAGAGAGCCGGTGTCGCTCTCTTATGGCCTCTTAAGGGAACGTCACAAGCCGATAGCGGCTTTCTATGGTTAACCCATTCTGAATCTTAACCAGCTATTTGCTGTGGTTAAAGATTCCTTTCTAAAGAGCCGATATCAGCTTTGGTGCATGGTTGTGGTGGTTGTGCAAACACTTTTGCACACCTCTGTAACCGCTGTTAAATTGCTCTGAGAGCTGTCCTTTTCAGTCTTAAAGTCAATGCAAAAGGTGGGTATATACAAAACACTCTGTTGTTTTTCAGTCTTAAAGCCAGTTAACCATGCAACCGCCACTAGGGAAATAATATGCAACTTTTTAACGCCAATAATTATTGCTGGCGTTAAAAGTGTCAAAAGTTTCAGGCAGTTTGTAATGCACCGAGAGCCGCTATCGGGATATAACATCGCCAGCAGATTGCACTAGGGAGCCAATAACTTGGCACATCTCCCTGCTTTTATTTTAATGGATGAATGCACATCAACCAAAAAACTGCAAAAAAAACACATAGTTAGCTGCATTATCTTCATTGACCACCAGAGGGAGAAGGAAGCAAAGATTTTCATCATAAACGGATTCTTCTCACAATCTCCCAGTAACCACTAAACTGATCATTTTTTATCGAAGTGGGTGGTTTCTCTATATTGTTCAGTGCGTATCTACAGGGTTAGTCTGTAAAGTTAGTATCGCATTACAATGGCGGTAATTTGATTCGGGCTCTTTCTATTTACATTTCTATTGAACATTATGTTTATTGAAGACTTGGGCAGCATAAAGTAATATCTTGCAGTCCCTTGGAGTCAGGTATAAATATGCACAATCATTCTAAGTCAAATAATAAATATAAGTAAAATAATAATGTTCCCTTGTAAAAATATCTGTATCTATAAAGGGTTCCCAGCCTGAATGTCCTAAACATAAGGGGAAGGCAGATATATGAAATACATTAAATATAGTTGTACTTATCTGTCCCTGACACACATGTAGCAGCTCAGGCAGACTTAAGGTTCGTACACACGTGCGATCGTGGGTTGTTCGGAGTTCCGCCCAGCGGATCAGGCAACGATCCCGAACGAACATCTGTTTCAGCCAATAAAGTGCCATACACTGAATGATTATCGGCCGAAACGGAGGTTCATACACATCGTGCATCGGGGTTGGCACCCACAACCGCACGTTAGTACGAACCTTAATAGGGTATCCAAAACAGAAGGAAAAGAATCATCTCTGGCAGTGGCTGTAAAGATAAAAAATCTGAACAATCTAGACACTTTTTATCATTGAGAAAGCCCTGTGTTTGGAGCAAAAATGCGTCTAGAGCGTTCAGATTCTATATCTCAATTATCGGCAAGTGAGGGATGAAATCAAACTACCACCACATTAACTTTGCTCCATTTCCAGTTAGGTCCTTCCTATGGGGAGACAACTGACTGTCTAATTACTCTACAAGGGCCTTCCCTGCCATCCAATCAGTATTATCAGACTGTCTAAGGGTAATTTGTACAGTGTTAACACTGGAGAAAGAATAAGAACAAACACACTTAAAGAAACACTGTCTCCTATTAAACATGTTTAAATAAAAATGTGTAAATTATCAAAAATATCTTTACAAGCCCCCATCTGGTCCCTGCCTCCTTGCCCCACATTAGAGATGGAAGAAGTGTTCGGGGGAACCAGGAGGGGGGCGTGGCAGACAACTGTCAGTGTGACCCGCTCATACTATCGATATCTTTTGATACTAGATAAGAATGAGCGGTAGGAGTGATATTTTTACCACCAAAAATATTCTATAATCTTCTTCCTTAGGCTGGGTACACACAGGTGAATTTTATCCCCACAAGCAAGCGGTTGGCCAGGACGCATCCCTGTTGGCTCACCACAACCGATCATGTGGTCCATAGTCGGCCGTGATTTACCTCCAATCGCACAAAGGAAAGATCAAGGCAGTGGCTGTAATGATAAGAAATCTGAACATGGTAGACGTGTTTCGCTATTTATCATTGATTCGGGCAAATGAGTAACCGCAGTCACCGGCACACACACTGCCGATTTTTCAGCCGACTGACCAATATATGAAAATATTGGTTGGTTTGGGAAAAAAGTCAACTTGTGTGTACCCAGCCTTAAACTTGTTTTGTAACATTGTCCCTTTAAGATGTAGGATAAAACGTATCAGTGGCTGAGAAGGGAGCTAATGGATTTTACCTTCATCGCTAAAGAAAAGGAAGTTGCTCCTGTCTTCCAAATGTTAACACACTGTTAAAATTCCAATTTAAAATCACACCTGGTTTGCACCTTCACCTTCCATTCTAGATTCACATAAACAATGTGTGTGATCCCAAATAGGGCACCAACTGGGCTGACAACTATGGGCCAATATGTTTATTTTAAAAGGAAACTTGTCATTGACTGATTCTGATATTGTGACCGTCATGCAGTTCATTAGCTATTAGATGTGAATTATACCTGGGAGGTAGGTAGGAGGGGGATGTCATTGGATCTTGTTCCGTTCTTTAAATCTCAGGTACAAACCAAATTACGGATAAATATTTGGTTGTTTAGCAACTGATTGTAACACGGAACAGTGAAATCTGATAATGCCATGTTGTCTTAACATGCTGTAGGTTAAACCTTTTATAAACCAACCTTCACTAGAATGGGATATTCTGCTAAAAACACATCAGTTCCTGTCCACTCTTCCACAAATGTATATTTCATCCCCTCCAAAAAATCCTAGACCCCCAATCCTTTCTTACCTCCATGGCGATCCTATGCTAGCCGTGCACTCTGCCGTCATCTTCACCGGTAGCTGCTGCCTCTCTTGCTATGAGCTTGCACATGTGCAGAGGAGACAGCACCAGGCAGTCTCCTTTGCACATGTGCAAGCTAATAGCACTCAACAGCAGTCACTCATTTGCCATGACATCATGTATCCCAGCCATGACTGACTGCTGTGCTGATGAGAAGCTAGAAGACTGTCCAACAGGGCAGCAAAGTGACTGATCTGAATTCAATCTGGTGCATATCGTGTGGGTCACATCTGCTGGACACTCTCGGTGAGATGTAACAAAAGTTCTTAAAGTTAAAAATGGGGCTAACTTTGCCCCAACCATCAGATGTTAGCTTTCAAATGGTAAATAAAATTTGATTGGTTGGGGCAAATTAGGACCATTTTTAACAATAAGAAGTTTTATTACATCTCCCTGATTAAAGGCTGCCAAGTTCTCTTTGAGCACATAAAGGCAGGTTTCATTTTTTTTAATAGCTTTGTAAATTAATCGGTAGAATTCAGTGGTTATCAGTGCTGGACTTTAACCAGATTATTTTACCAAATTTATTGGACTTTTTATAAAATAGTCGCAACAATTGAAACTAGTGTGGAATTCAACTTAAACATCTGAGAGCGGGTATGATTGTGTACGAAATGATAGGATTATTCCTAGTAATCTTGCAGTGTTTATCTATGTATTCATTTAGGGAATGAACCAAGCCCTAAGGGATCATCAAAGCACTTCGTAGGTGGGAAAGTTGGTAGAAGCCACGGAATTCCACGGATGATTTATTTCCTGTATGTACATTTATCCTTAATCCCATTCCCTGTTTGGAACTTTATGAACCATGAAAACAAATACAGGCTCAAACAGGACTGAACACTGGTCGATTAAAAGGCCGTGAAACATTTTTTTTTTAATGTTTGTTTAATTTAAAAATGCATTCTTCAGGGAAGATCCTGCTCCTTTCTACCATAGTTACCTTTTAAGTGAGGGTCTGACAGCTTCCCCCATGCCAATAAACGTCATTTTCTCCCTGAAAGTTAGGGCCGGGCCACCACAGGACTCCGCCGCTTTTTTAAGGTAAATGCCTGAAATTTGTAAAAATATACTGGGGCCCATGGACGGCTCGACAGGCCCCCCTGGCATCCAGGCCCCAGGCACTTGCCCCGGTGCCTTGTCCATAATCCGGCCCTGCTTGGTGGTGTTGTCACCTTCCCCCAGCAAAAGTTTTAAGGTTTGCCACTACCCTCAGGTAACTTCAGAGCAGAACTTCCAACCCGCAACGCACAATGTGTATGACGGTCATTTGGTCCATAATCGTGCCGTGTATGGGAGCATTGTTGGCCGAAATAGCCATTCGGTTAAAGATCCACCAGCTGGTCGGGCAGTGACCCTAACGGCCATTTCAGCCAACAAAGTGGCCCATACACAGCACGATTATCGGCCCCCGTGATCACACATGTGTGTGAAGCTTAGAGGTAAATCTCTGCGCACTAAACCTTTCCAACTGAGAGAATGCTATGTCCTTACACAGAATGCATCCCTCCCAATTTACATACTTCTAGGTGAGACATACATCACCCAGAGCTAAGTGTGAAAATACTGCTCAGTGTGTAAATCAAACAGATTTTATGGATTTTTTTCATGTACTTGTGTTGTTACAAGGCATTTTTTCTCAGAAAATACAGTTTCTCAGAAACAATGTAAAATGTTGTTTTTAATAAATGAAGCAGTTTTTGAATTACAATATGTTACAATGTGTCATACAATAAAATGTGCAGTGCTGGACATTCAACGATGCATAGGGTGCAGAGAAGATCAAAAGTGCAAGGAAAGTGCAAATAGAATGATTAAAGACGTCAATGGGAGATGGATGTGTGTGAGATAGTGGTTTAGAAACGTGAAGGAAGGAGGTAGATTATTATGGATCTAAAGCAATTAAAGACTTCCATCACTAAATCCCTTTAGTCTGATTGCAATTATTCAACAATAGAGATGTAATGTGGGTTCGAATACAACCCAGTATCGAATCGAATCTAAGGGTTTCGAAGCCCCGACGAAACTTTCAAAAATCCCGAATTTCACGGAACCCGGAAACCGATTTTTATGAAAATCGAACGTCGATGATTTTCGAAAAATCGAAAGTAGACAATTTTTGAAAATCGAAAGTCGTCGATTTTCGAAGACAATTTTTGAAAATTGAAAACTGAAAGTAGATTATTTTCAAAAATCGAAAGTAGACGATTTTTGAAAATCGTAACTCAACCTTTCGAAAATTCGAAAACGGAAAGAAAACTCAACAGTTTCGAACATCTCTATTCAACAATCTTCGATTTTTCACTGGTGGCATCACTAATAAATTAAATAAGATATTTTAAATAAATAAAGCTTTGCAGCCATGGAAATTACCCAGAAGTCTCTGTTTCTTATTTGCATCTGTGTGCTGTGTTCAATCTATTGGCCTTGAGGATCTATGGAGACATGAGATCCTGTACCAAGAAGCTACAATCTAATCTAGCGATTTGCACTTTTGCAGATAGTAAAATCTCAGTAACTTTTTTCGCTATATGGCCGATCATGTGCAGGTCCAATATCTGGGAGTTATCCTTTAATGGCAAATAAACTGTGACACAGGGCCTGATTTTTTTTTTATTGCAGAATCCGCCTTCCTAAAACTTGGGTTGACATCCTTCCCTTTAAGACCCAAAACATGTAAAGTTAGCATGACACCATGTAGATTTTGTATGTGCTTAAAGGGCTCTTAAAGTAAAAGGTGGCAACCCTACATAAACAGTGAATTAACCAGACTCCCAAGCACTAGCAAGGATGAGTAATGAACAATGTGGAACTTTGGGTTTTTGTAATCACTGACCTAGTAAAAATTGCACTACAAAGATCTGTTTACTGAGCTGTCAAAGGGGAAAAGTATACAGCGCCACCTAGAAAATAAAGGGTATTGCAGCAGTTTATTTCTTTTTAAACTGTTGTTAGAATATGGGAGTGATAAATTTCACGTACACAGCTATAGTGGGAGAGTGATGAATCCTGGCTTCGAAACTAACCTGAATTCAACAGATTTTTTGAAAAATACCTTTCAAGAATTAAAAATGTCTATATTGAAAATTTCGTTCGGAAAACCGAAATTGTCTATCGAGAAATTGAACATATATATATATAAAATTTTATCGAAAAATCAAAAAAATTCCAATTTAATAGGATTTCAGACTCTCAAATGTTCCCACGGAACCACTATCGTAACGAAGTTACATGTTTCGTTCATCTTTAATTTTAACCTGCTTTATAAGGTGAACATACACGGTCCAATATTCTTCCGATCGGATTTGCGATTTCCAAAACGATCGTAAATCCATTCCCGAAGAATCGACAATCCGACAATCTAAAGATTTCAGCTGGAAATCTATTAAGGTCTGGTTCTGGTAGATGGGGTCAATGGAAAATTTTCCATCTTGCACGATCAGGTTTTTTTCGATAGACCGATAATCCAATATCGATCGAAAACCAGGAAAAGTGTCTTCCATAATCCGATCAATTCGATCAAATTGATTGAATTGATAGGAATATCAATGCCGTGTATGTCTACCTTAATAGTTCTACTGCATTCCTTGCTCTTGGGGGGTTACAATAGTTTCATTACTACATTTAGTGTAGTTCTGTATTAATGAAATTGCAGATGAGATTTCTATGTGGGACCAGTATACTGGTAAACAGAAATGGGATTTTAAAAAAAAGATCACCCTGGTAATGAAAATGTTAACTCAAGGAATGTATCTGAGGTCAATGTCGGTAAAGTCTATAATCACCTTAGGTAGAGCTGTCAGTAAACAATGTCAGGGAATATGACAACAAAAATGTTAAAGGACAAAGGGAATTCACAACAGAGGGATTAGAAAATCTTTCCTGACTTTACTTACAAGTTACTTATAAAAACAATACTTCTCCTCCTATGCTTATTTTACCAGTGATTTCTAAAGAGAATGATACTTTCCTTCTATGAATCTATACACCTTTTATTGAAAGACAAGATTTTACTGGCTGTAGTTGCTACAGATTGACATTGTTTACTGCAACTAATGCAAATTGTACATTATGCCACAAACAGTCCAATTTCGATGAAAAAACACCGTGCACAACTGTTTTGTGATTAATATTATGTGCTTATATCCAACAGAGATAAACGGTTTGGGATGGTAAATGTGTTTAAACAAAGAATGATTGAAATTAAATTGAATAAGTAACAATCAGCTAAAGTTTACAAATAACCGTTAGGTCCATATTCATAGTAAAGTCAATAAGTTTAATATGGAATTTCCCCTTAATACTGATTTGTCCAGTCTTTATTACATATAAAATATTTTCAAAATAAAAAATGCATATCAAAGTAAATTGCAAAATAATTGTAACTAGAAAGGGAAGTTTAAGTATAAACTTTTTTTACTTACCTTTAAATATGTCACAATGTTAAAGGTAGGTCAGTTGGTGTGTGTGTATTCATATCAGGTTGGGGGATAAAATATTAACTTTTTGATCATTGGTCAAAATGAGTTTTTTTTTTACTTTAGTTACCCTTTCGTATGGCTGCCTAGTAATGGATAAGTAGATCAGTAGGTGTGTGTACCCGTGTTGGGTTGAGAGTTAAAAAAAAAACTTTTTTGATGAGGGTCAAAATTTGTTTTTTTGACTTTAGTTAACCTTTAAGTATGGCTGCAACGTAATGGGGGGGTAGGTCAGTAGGGTGTAAACCTGTATCACGTTGGGGGTTAAAAAAAAAAGTTTTTTGATTATTGATCAAATTTCCTTTTTTGACTTTAGTTACCCTTTAAAGTATGACTTCCACAGTAATGGATATGTAGATTAGTAGGTGTGTGTATCTGGGTCTGGTTGAGGGGGTATGTCTTTTTTGTGTTATAACATATAAAACTATCTTTTATTGAGGATAAATCTAAATTAGTTTTTTTTTACTTTAGTTCCCCTTTAAATATGGCTTCCATGGGAATGGAAATGTAGGTCAGTAGGTGGGTGTACCTGGGTCTGTGTGGGGGGTTGGGGGTATCACCATTTGTATTTATAACCATGAAAAAAAACTGTTTTGAAATATCCACTTAGTCTATGGGAAAAAATGTCCAGAAATTCGCTGATAACGCCGTAACGATTCCGCAGATTCCTTAGCAGAAGATAGCACACTTCCTATATGCCCCGCACGTCTGTACCGAATTCATGTCTCTAGCTCAGAAAAAGAGAAGAGAAGAAGAAATAGAAAGAACAAGAATTTGGCTTTTTCAAGCCAAATTAATTATTAAAGTCCCTAAACGACCCCTTTACCTAATTAAAAAATATGCAACACTATCAAGTCTAATTTTTCATACAATTTTCCATATCAAAATTCCTGAAATGTTGTCCAAGAACATTGGCTCAAACTTAGCACTGCTGGGAAAATTCATTTAGTAGCCTTTGGCTGTGAACACCATTGATTCTTAGAAAGAATATTTTATTGAAATACCTGGAGTGAAATGAAAGCTTTGATCCTCTATGGAGGGTAATTTCAGTTATAAATATTTAGGCGATAAATTTAATTCGGTGAAAACAGAATAGTCCTGTCAATTCCCACACCTGTATGATTCCTATGTGACCTGCTCATGAACCAAGGTGTGTTACTCACAGGACTTGTTATGTAAAACAATTCAGAGCAAAGAAAATACATCTGGAATGTTTAGTCACTATCCATGTAGTTATTATGTATTGCATTGTACTGTTTATTATAACTTATAGAACAGATACATCTGGAATGTTTAGTCACTATCCATGTAGTTTATTATGTATTGCATTGTACTGTTTATTATAACTTATAGAACAGATACATCTGGAATGTTTAGTCACCTATCCATGTAGTTTATTATGTTACTGCATTGTACTGTTTATTATAACTTATAGAACAGATACATCTGGAATGTTTAGTCACCTATCCATGTAGTTATTATGTTACTGCTGTACTGTTTATTATAACTTATAGAACGGATATATATCTGGAATGTTTAGTCACCTATCCAGTAGTTTATTATGTATTGCTGTACTGTTTATTATAACTTAGAATGGATACATTGGAATGTTTACTCACTATCCATACATCTGGAATGTTTAGTCACACGTCCATGTGTTTATTAGTATTGCATTGTTGTATTATATCTATAGAACGGATACATCTGAATGTTTAGTCACCTATCCATGTAGTTTATTATGTATCGCATTGTACTGTTTATTATAACTATAGAACGGATACATTCTGAATGTTTAGTCACCAATCCATGTAGTTTATTATGTATCGCATTGTACTGTTATTATAACTTATAGAACAGACATCTGGAATGTTTAGTCACCAATCCATGTAGTTTATTATGTATCGCATTGTACTGTTTATTATAACTTATAGAACGGATACATCGGAATGTTTAGTCACCAATCCATGTAGTTTATTATGTATTGCATGTACTGTTATTATAACTTATAGAACAGATACATCTGGAATGTTTAGTCACCTATCATGTAGTTTATTATGTATTGCATTGTATGTTTATTATAACTTATAGAACGGATACATGTGGAATGTTTAGTCACCAATCCATGTAGTTATTATGTATTGCATTGTACTGTTTATTATAACTTATAAGAAGGATACATCTGGAATGTTTAGTCACCTATCCATGTAGTTTATTATGTATTGCATTGTACTGTTTATTAAACTTATAGAACGGATACATCTGGAATGTTTAGTCACCCTATCCATGTAGTTTATTATGTATTGCATTGTACTGTTTATTATAACTTATAGAACGGATAAATTGGAATGTTTAGTCACCTATCCATGGAGTTATTATGTATTGCATTGTACTGTTTATTATAACTTATAAACAGCTACATCTAGAATGTTTAGTCACCTATCCCTGTAGTTATTATGTATTGCATTGTACTGTTTATTATAACTTATAGAACAGATACATCTGGAATGTTTAGTCACCAATCCATGTAGTTTATTATGTATTGCATTGTACTTTTTATTAAACTTATAGAACGGATACATCTGGAATGTTTAGTCACCTATCCATGTGTTTATTATGTATTGCATTGTACTGTTATTATAACTTATAGAACGGATACATGGAATGTTTAGTCACCAAAATTGTAGTTAATTATGTATTGCATTGACTGTTATTATAACTATTAGAACGGATACATCTGGAATGTTTAGTCACCTATCCATGTGTTTATTACATAATAAACTACATGGATTGGTGACTAAACATTCCAGATGTATCCGTTCTATAAGTTATAATAAACAGTACAATGCGATACATAATAAACTA
>JAACNH010002578.1:0-37847 GCA_019447015.1 Hymenochirus boettgeri
GCCGGGCAAAACAGATTTAGTTTGCTGCCTCATTTTGTGCTTGAAATAATTTCAAAATATGCTCATCTCCTACATTGTTCCGAATGCACTTTCTCATTCCATTGAAATATTTGCAGCATCTACATAAAATACACAGCTGTTGTTTTTATTTAAAAGAAATAGATGCGCGAATATTTTTTTTTGATTAAAATAAAAGGCTCGTGATTTCGACCCATTTCTTTTCTAAAATCCCGACAGTTTGGAACTGGCATACAAATACTTGTTAGTTTTCATTACTGCTGTGTGATTCACGTCTTTCATCTTGCGAATTGTCTGGCAACTGCACCAGTTAGAAAGTTTTCACATGCTATAAATGTATGTGTATTATGTACTTATGGTCATGGGGGGGGGTTTTCTTGAGAGCATAATTAGGAAATAGGATATAATTCTATTTTAAAGGAAAGTTCACTCTAAAACACATTTTTCCTGACTATTTCTGTGTATCTCTTACCAAAGATACACACTAAAAGCTAACTACCCTCTATCCAAGCTTGTCGAGCTCAGACATGCTCAGTTTGATTCACCCTGTGCTAAAAATCTGAGGGGAAAATCTAGAAGGTTATCATTAGCAGTTACATAGAACACAAGCTATAATCATTTTGATCTGCCAATCAACATATATATATTATATATATATATATATATGTGTGTGTGTGTGTTTTTATGAATAAATATATTTATGCTAACAGATACTTGTACAAGTCATTCTCAATAAGAGATCTAGTTGGTGACTAGCGAGACGGCCTTCAAAAACGAAATGTCAAGTCCAGTTGATCTAACTGAATACTGCAGATAGGGTCTCATTTACGTAGGCATGTTGGTCACTTTTCCGGTGTTAGAGTGGCTACCCGATTTAACATCTGTTAGCATAATTTACTCCTCTTTGTGGTGACTGCAAAAGAATCCTGTGCAGACAGCACTTACTATTTTATATTACATTTTGCTCTACATTTAGCACAGTTTTTATGCCAGCAATTATGCTGTGAGTGAATCCTTTTTCAGGATGATTTTAAGTTTGAGTAGGTGATTTACCTGGAACAATTGCTGCTCTAGTTAAACAAGGCCAATAGACTACTAAAGAAGACACATAATAAAAACACCAGCTTGTTTCTCCTTTTATCTATAAGTGGGAAAGAATTCCAAGATTCCAATAAGGAATTTTGACTTCTCTTTGGAAGGTTAACATAGCATT
Source organism: Hymenochirus boettgeri (assembly GCA_019447015.1). Classification (NCBI taxonomy): domain Eukaryota; kingdom Metazoa; phylum Chordata; class Amphibia; order Anura; family Pipidae; genus Hymenochirus; species Hymenochirus boettgeri. The sequence goes on from JAACNH010002578.1 coordinate 1,232, forward strand.
GCACAACTTGAAAACCCTTTAAAAAAATATTTGTGTAATTGTCAATTGCTAAATCTACAGATTGTTCGGTATTTATAAACAGGTTATTTGCAGAGAAATCATCTGGATTTTTCAACAAATGAGTTTTATAGACAAACTTAGCCATCACCTCACGCATTTCAGTCCTAAATGGACCATCATCAGGTATGATTGCTAAGTTTATCTAATAAACTCTACTTGTTGAAAAATCCAGATGAGTTCTTCTCAAATAACTTGGTTACTTACTGGTATGTGATGTCTTCGGATAAAGCCCCCTAGTAGCTGGACATGTAATGAGATGCAGCCAACCTGTGTGTATATGTCATTTTGTATATATTTATTTTTCTAACAAAATATCTGTTTACCTAATATACCATATGTCTTGAAGTTAATTTGAAAAATTTCCTAGTTTATTCATTACTGGTGGTATCAGAACGCTCCATCTGTGTCTAGTTACTTTCACACGTACTTTGAAATAATAATGATGAAGAGGTTCATGTTCTCTAATACAGTCATTGATCTTACTATAGTTGTCTATGTACATATATGGAGGCGTGTTGTTACTTAATAAAAATATGATTTAATAAGAACTTAACACATTTTATCAGACCTTATAGTCCTGGAAACTGCTGGTTCAAATGATAAATCACTTACCTTTCTATGGTTCCAAAACAAGGATGTGCGTACCTTGGTGAAGTCACCTTGGTGAGATGTCATTTTAGAAAGCCTTGCAGTACTTTTTACATTTATTTGCACCTCTCTTCGTCTTGGAAAAGATAGAAAATATAATTCTCCCTCTTTACAAGCATTGGTAAGGCCTCATTTGGAATATGGAGTGCAGTTTTGGAATCCTGTGTACAAAAAGGACATCTTGGAAATGGAAAGGGTTCAGCAACTAAATTAATAAGGAGACTGGGGGAACTGAATTGGACATGGTGATGGCAGGTTCATTAGCTAGTTTTAAAAATAAAAAGCTGGGTAAGTTTCTTAATACAAGAATGTTGTAGGTTACTGGATGATACATAAATAGGAATTTTACAAGCCACCATAACCCCACAGTTCCTATCTTAAAGTTATGCTAACACTGTACATTGTCCCATATGGGTTAACATAAATGATTTTAAAATATATTAGTATAGTATTGAATAGTATAGTGTATAGTATAAAATTACTGACACCAAGGCACAACCCGAAAGTATTCTGTATCAACCAGAAATACAGTATATGTATTAATACCAGTAATCTGAATATATATAGTATTCCCATACCAACCTTAACTACAGTATATGTATTAATACCAGTTATTGTCAAATTATATAGTATCCCTGTACCAACCATACTACAGTATATGTATTAATACCAGTAATTCTCAATATTATATAGTCTCCGTACCAACCAGAACTACAGTATATGTATTAATACCAGTAATTCTCAATATTATATAGTATCCCTGTACCAACCAGAACTACAGTATATGTATTAATACCAGTAATTCCAATATTATATAGTATCCCTGTACCAACCAGAACTACAGTATATGTATTAATACCAGTAATTCTCAATATTATATAGTATCCCCGTACCAACCAGAACTAAAGTTATGTATTAATACCATTAATTCTCAATATTATATAGTGTCCCTGTACCAACCAGAACTACAGTAATGTATTAATACCAGTAATTCTCAATATATATAGATATCCCCGTACCAACCAGGACTGCAGTATATGTATTAATACCAGTAATTCTCAATATTATTTAGTTTTAGAAACTTATCTATCCCACTTTTAAAGCTATTCAATGAACTTGCCATTACACATCTGCTGGAAGACAGTTCCACGGTTTCACCATTGTCACTGTAAAAGAACCTTTCCTAACCTGAAGATGAAGATGAAACTGTTTTCTCCTAATCTTAAGTCCAAGAGTCCTCTGTATGAATTATTGGTGAACAATGCACCAGAGATTTTATTGTATAGCCCATTAAAATATTTGTTATAAAGTGATCATATTCTCACGCAAACGTCGTTTCTCCAATGGAAACAGCCCTTCCCTATTATTTTGTTGCCCTTCTCTGAACTGCTTCCATTTCCACTATGTCTTTTTGTATATGGGATTCCAAACTGTACCGCATATTCTAAATGAGGCCTTACAGTGCTTTGTAAAGAGGGTGAAAATAATATTTTTCTCTCTGAATCTATTCCCCTCTTTATACAAGAAAATATCTTGCTAGCTCTAGCTGTTGCTGTTCTGGCATTGTTTGCTACAGCTAAGTCTGTTATTACTAGAGCCCACAAATCTTTTTATATTAGAAATTCACTGAGAGTTTTATTTATGATGTAGGTGGCATCAGGATTGTTAACCCAAAATGCATCACCACATATCCACCATTGAATCTCATCTGCCATACTGCTTGCCATTTTGATTATCTGATCTGCATGCAGCAATTGCACATCATTTGAAGTTTCCAAAGCTCTGCATAGTTAAGTGTCATCAGCAAACACAGAGACTTTGCTCTCAGTGCCCCCTTCTAAGTCATTTATAACAGATTAAACAAAGTGGTATCACTATCACACCATTCATGCTCTGGCATAGCTACATGTACTGATTCTTATACCTTATTTGCTTCTGATGGTTGCCTGAAACTTGGCCTTCTGTCAGATACTGAATATCTGCTCCTTTCCTTGTAACCAAGGCCTGTTCTTTGGACCTGCTTACCAGAGACTGCTTAATTAGAGGATCTAGTTGACACACAACATCTTTCCTGTGACACTTCCTCCTAATCACACTTCTGTATAAAGGAGACGTTTCTGTCTAGTCCTAAAAGAATTTCCTGACCCCTGCTAGCTTTAATCCCGGTGGCTGCAGAATTCTTGAACTAACTACCTATAGAGACAAGGGAAGCTATAGATGAGAGCGTATGGCGGGGGCAAAGCTTTCACCTGCTCCTTTTTTATCTTTAGTAAAAAACGCCACTTGCTAATATAGATTGTGTTCTTTGATCTGATTTATTGTGTTGTAAGATAACAACATCCTCCATAATGTGTCTTAAAATAATATTTAACTTCTGTATAGTGCGAACTGACCATATCGTTAAGATTAAACTTAACCCTCTTATATTTAGACCCTTTGGGTAATAATGACAGATAATGGCTGTAGGTATTCTACATCACTGGAACATATAGCAGAATTAAGAGATATAAATTGTGTTTTCCATAAGCTGAAAGGGAAGGGAGATAGTTACACATGGCTTCACCTCTCAGGGATTCCAAATTACTCTACAGCATTCATAGCTACAGTATCCCTGTGTTGGCTGATTGATTGGTCCAATGAGATCTTTCTTCAGCAATTAACCTGTAACCAACTACTAAATAAACAAAATTATACAGTATCAATAACACAAAACAGAATGAATATCTCATATGTAAATCATAAGTCTGATACTGTCATCCGTCTGCAGATGTTTAGCAGAGTCTAGAGAAGCTCTTTGGTTCAGGGGCTTCACCTTGGGTTCTGGTTTTCTAAATATTTATTCTAGATTTGGACCTTTAATAGTTTTTTGGTTATTAGCAGGTTGGAAACTTTAGAGGTTATTCCCCTCCTTGGCAGAACTAAAGCCTCCAGCTTTTCATAGACAAACTGAGATCTGTTGAGGACATTTAAACACCCGTTTTGCCTAGTGTGTAAGGTAAATTCTTTATGAATTCCAATGCTGAACACTCCATGCACATGTAACTAAAGACTGTGAAGAGTAAATTCCCCCTCCTTTCTCGTGTTTTGTTATCATTTCCTCTGTGGCTGAAGTCATGACTATTACTAACATAATATGACCTTTTTCGCTGTCTTGATGACTGCTCAGATGGAATAAATGGTTGCCTGGAGCTGTTATTTCAGTTTACAGCTGATAATTTCCTCTTCAAAACAGCTCAGCTTGACCTCAGTTACACCTGAAGCACATATGGAACATAATAACCAAGGATCCTCCATGTCTGTTATTGTTGCAATGGCGTGTTTCAGTTATTTTCTTTTTTAGGGTGGAGAAGAGAGAGCATTGGCCGTGAGGGGCCCTTTAACAAAATATTTGGATTGTACATAGAAGTATAGTAACATAGTATAGCAACATTCCCGGGAGGGAAATAACTATGTGTAAAGAGAAGTTTGATTGGGACATTATGGAACCCTGTATACCTGGGATTGGATCATAGTAAATGTAAGCAGTGTCTTCCATTGTACTTTGGGTACATTTGCCCATTGAACTATGTAGCAAGAGAATGTTCCCAGGTTCTTTTATGATACATCAATTTAAATTGTGGAATTGATCTGCTTTGAGAAGCATTGTGTAATTATTATTTATAAGAACGAGGAGAGAGTCTTCTTCGTATGTTTTCTTCTGCTTTAGTGCTTGTGCCACCCAGCAGTAAGAGCCCAATCGCTCTTTTCCCGCTCTAATTTCATAATGCAGTAAAGCCGTATGGTCCCATTTTTACATTTTAGAATTGAGGGTTGCACTCCAATATATTCACGTGCTTATTATTGACCACACTTTAAACACACAACGTTTTGGGGGTAATGTGTGCTAATTCCTTCTTAAACAATATTATTTCTCCTGTGCTGTGTAGATTTACTGCTTTATTGCTGCTTAGTGTGGTCATTGCAGCTCTTAGTGCTCACCCTGAAAACTGTGTCCAAAGGATGGCAACAAAGATGAGAGAAGCACACTACATAGATGTATCAAATGGATTGTGCAAAAAATCTTTCATAAATGTTAAAATACTTTTGTAGGCTGCTCCCAGGGCCACATCTTCATTAGGCAGAGTGAGGCATTTGTCTCAGGCAGCACCCTGGCACTGAAGAGAAGCGGCAGACAGGGAGTTGTAGAAAAAAATGTTTTTTTCCTTGACCAGTCAAGAAAAAAAAAATCCCTAGTACACGATATAATGTTGTTAAAATCCTTTAATATGGTTAGGTTAGCTTTAATAAGTTTGTTAGACTGGTTAGGTTAGTTAGGCCTGCTGAAAGAGTCTACTTGTGCTACATGGGGGAAGGCTTACAAATCTTTGGCTAAAATCTTTTATACTACAGAAAGTCTGCATTGTAACAGTTAAGGGCATGTCCACCCTTAAAAATTACTTTTGATTTGGCTGCTCCCCCATGTCTGGTAGCCCCAACTGCATGGTTAGTATTTTCCAAAAGCCCCCCAACTCTTACTTACCTCCCCTCGTTCCTCCGCTGCACTGCCGGCCCTCTGCTTGCGAGAATCAAGCAGAGGGGCGGGACCAGCAGTCGCGTCTGTGATTGGCTGAACGACAGCCAATCACGGACGCGGCTGCCGGTCATTCAGTGGCAGGCGAGGAAAGGAGAGTAAGTAAGAGTTTGGGGAGCTTTGGAAAATACTAACCATGCGGTTGGGGTTACCAGACATGGGGGAGCAGCATATTAAAAGGCTTTTACGCTTGGGGGAGGATAGTAGAACGGGAGGGAGAGGAGGGGGAGGGAGGGGGAGAAGGGCTGCAGTACGCATGACAAATATCTACCGGAGGCAAGGTAGCAGGCAGACCCTGCTAGCCTCCTGGTGGCTGTTTTTGGACTTTAGGGGGTCTACAGGAGAACCCTATGGAGCTGGGATGTGAGGTAAGGATTACACTACACTACATGGTGGGGCCATTACTGGGGGGGATTATAGTTTTGGGGTGGACATGCCCTTTAAAGCAACATGTATAGCACAGGCTAATAAATCTGATTTGAGCAACTAAACCCTAAACCCTGAAATGAGCAATATGGTAATGGAAACACAAGCTGTTTGAGAATGGGATGTAATATCTGTTTCTAGTAATTTACTTTATTGCTAAATGAGTGTTTGACAACTGTTTAAATATCTATAGGATAGAAGTTAAAATCATAAAATTTTAGCCATGCCCATCCACAAAGCCACACCAATTCTAATATGGCGGTGGTGCACAAAAGAGCGGCAATAAAGTTTGGCTCAGGCAGCAAAAACCCTAGAAGTGCCCCTGGCTGCTCCTCTCATCTTTGCTGGTTCTGTGTGGGTAGAGTAGAGGGCCCTGGTGAGTTGCACCTACAAACTTCTCAATCATATAATAATGCCACAATCTTGTAACCAACCAGATATACAGAACTCCTTAGGCTAGGTTGTAAAGTGCGATTTCGCACGCAACACCCAACTAATGACTTCAAATCAAACATGCGTTTCAGCTAACACTAAAGTTACTTTATATTAACATTAAATTGTAGTTCACAATAAAACTGATGTGCCTTTCCCCAGCTCAAAAAATCTTTAAATCTCTTTGCAGCTCTAATTTTTGCAGCACCACATTTGGAGCGGGCATTTTGGCCGATAAAGTGCCCATACACGGGCCAATTGTCGGCCGAAAACAGCTGTTCGTAAACATTGTGCATCACGGGTCGGCACCAAAATCACACGTGTGTACGAACTTTAAGTCTAGAATAGTAGATTCTGTGACTAAAGCAAAAAACAAGATCAGTGTTCCTGTTTCCAGAGATCCACTGCAGCTTGTGATATTAGACAGACCGTCTATGGGGATTATGCTAAAGAGTTGGATACTATTATTATCATTATTTATTAAAGGACAACTACATTTTAACAAAAAATTATTTTTTAAAAATGTACCTGGGGTAGGGAGGTTGGATTGTATCCTTTTGTTGAGGACCGCCAGCATGTACAGTTTTCATCTGCGGTAAGTGTCCCCTGACTTTCCTGTATGATAGCGCCAAGAAAAAGCACCAACCAGAAACTGTTGTGCTGGCACACACTCAGAAATTATATTGGGAAGTAGGAATTCCCACTTCTACCGCCCTGCTCCAGGTACTTTTCGTTTTAACTTTATTTAAAACTTTATAAACACTTAAGTTTCCTTTAATTTAAACATATAGGGATTTAGGTTCCCATTGCACGAAGAACTGCCCATTCATCATTTATTTCCCTTTTTATTAGTCTACTGTTTGCCCGTTTCCAGATCTGGTGCATGTGGATATCGCTCTTCAACAGTAGCAATTAACATCCTAATTATTAAAGAAAAGTGCAAAACTATGGTCTGTGAGGACCCATTAACCTGGAAATGAACCCAGAATAGATTCAACGTTGCCATGTTTAATTATCAGTAATTTGCCCTTAGGGAATTAAATACAAACAAGATCTCAAAAAAGGGGAATCTTAAATAAATACAGAACCTTTACTTTTTTATATTACTTTTCATTTACATATGTGGAAACATTAACTGCAATTGTCTGTCACCAATATCAGCATTTACGTGTTCATTCTATGGATTTTAATATTACAGACAGGGAAAGTGGGAAATGTTATTGCCTTTTTAATTCCTTATTTTTGACTTTTTCTTTCAGGATACATTTATGTAGCTATGAGTTGTCTTCTGACTTACAAACAAAAATTTTTGCCATGTTTAGGTATTGTAAATGTGCAAGTAGTCTTATGTACTTTCTATAATGAGGTCTTACGAAACTCCCACTCACTAGGGAAATATTATAGACTATAGAGATCTCTCAAGCAGGAAGTGATGTAAATACTGATGTATAGAGACTGCCGGTTTGGAATTTCATTTACGAAAATTGGAACTTAATCGTAAACCTGGAAACCGAGATTGAAAATGTTAAAATCTAGATTGCAAAATTAAACATTTCAACTTTAATTGGGTGGAATACTCCGGTATACCTAGAATAAGCTGTACCTGAGGAAGGACAAAATAGTCTGAAACTGTAGTCTGGTTCTGCCATATGCCTGTAATTTTTTTTTCTAATCCACAATGAATCCATTCAGAAATCTATAGGAATTCTGCACTCTGATTAATAGTTGGTGCCAATAACAGATAACATTTCTATAACTGAAACCAGAATTTGTGGTTAATGTAAAAAAATAAATAGAATTTGTTTTCCAGTGTCAGATGACTTACAGATGTTTCTCATAGTTTCATAATAACGGTTTTTATTTATTTCCAGCAGGTCAAGCTTTGCAAATGAAGAGCAATCTAGTTTCAAGAACGTCTTAAATTCAAAGGATATACCCAGGGTACGGGAGGACAGCACTGCAAGTGTGCAGCAGCATACCGTTCCTCGCAGGAGTTTGCTGCCAGCAACCGAAAACAACCAAATCACCTGCTGGTAAGAAGGTCATTCCCAGACACAAAAACCTGCTGTCTGCATATCCCTTCAGAGAAAGGGTATCGTTGGGCTGAAACAATGGATCTGCTTTTTAAAAGATAAAAAAAAAAAAAAAAACACTTATAGACTATTGGGCTCTTCATAAATAAACACAATTTGTAGCTATGAAGATTGCAGTTAGAGTACAGGCACGCTCTTTATATTATGCTGGATCCTTTATACAAATGCTATATTGGATCGTATAGTAGTAACTTTTTTGAGAAATATGGCCGCCATATTGGTATCCTACACTTTTTCACAAAACAAACTTTATTAAAAGGAAAGTTTCTGGTTTCTTCTCATTGTAACTTATATAACAGTAGCTTTAACTCTTGTAACCTGCTACTCAGACAGTTCTTACTAACATTGGACATAATTTAATTTGCAAGCTTATTCTAGATCTAAAGGCATTTGAGGCAGCTGAAGTATTCCACTCTTAACTGGTTCGTCTTACCATCATGACTTTCTGAGAAGTCAAGCATGCTCAGTAATCACATGAGTCACCACTGGTCGGGAATTTCCGAACATGCAATTCATACAATCTAACTGTTGCTATTTTAGATACAGCTAAACTTCACACAGCAGAAGACTTTATAATAATAATGCACTTGATTACAGCTGAAATGTAAGATATTTCTAAAGATATCTAAATAAAAGGGGACTGATCTACAAAAAATGGTACAGTGATAGTTGGGAGGAATTATATCTTCCAGTAATGGGCAATTCAGAAAAAAACATTATTTTCAGTATAGATGCCCTTTAAGTTGCAAGGGTCACCAACCCACCCGTAATTGATGTCTGTAGGCACAAACAGAAGAGTGTCTTATGTCACAAGGTTGATACCCCACAGATTGGCCCTGGATAAATGGGCTCCCCTGGAATATGTGTAACCCCTTCTGCTATCCTGACTGGTGAAAGGTTTACTCAGTAATTAATGTGTATTATTAAATATATTACATATGCTTCATTTACCTTTAGTGCATGTATAATGTTCATGTTACGCATGAACATTATAGTTCCCATTCCTACCACCTCTCATAAAGCTCTTGTACACGTGATTTCAATCAAACTACAGTGTGTATCAGCACATCCCCCAGTAATAAATAATATCCAGATGCTCATTTCTTACAAATAACCTTTGGTATCTTGTTTCTAAGATCTATTAAAAATGTAATTTTGCTGTGCATGTTTTGTAATGTATCACACCAACAAGAAACTCGTAACAATATATAGCGAGAGAGGAAAGGGTTGCGTTGGTATACGATGGGATGTCAGGTCTCCTTTTCCCTCTCCCCTTATTGATTTTTCTGTTTTACGTTTCCACTGGGACACTCTGACTAAGACTCTGAAAATAAAAGGAATGAGGTTGTACAACTTGGCAAACTCAGGATTAGGAAGGATAATAATTATTCTGCCCTTTTGGACTTTGTTTTGAGGAGAGATATATTTTTAAGTAGGGCCCAACCTTCATCTTTTCCATAATATTAAGAAGATAAATTAACTTGGCAATGAATGAAATTGGTAACTTATTTATAGGGCATTTATTCTCTTTATGAGAATTGTTTATGTTGGGCACACTGGATGCAATACATTTTTGGTACACTGTGTTTAAACTATTAGTATTATTAATATTTATATCAAGGATTTCCAGTCTACACAAATCTATTATTCAACTACAACTGACAACTGCTCAACATCTGGAGGCCTGCAGGAATGTATGTTACCAGTTAGTGCCCCCAGACCACATTAATAGCCCAGGGCATCTCTCGCTTATTACATAATTGTCAATAGAATCCCAAATCCTCGTAAATAGATTGGGATTCTGCATAAAAAGCCAAAATGGTAAAAAGATAACCAGGATGAAAAAATGAATTAATAAGAATAAAAAAAATATATATTCTAGACCAGTAACTTAAATACAGTGCTACTGGTGGTGCATATTATGCAGCATAGACCGATCAGACCAGTCTGGCAGAGCTGTGGACTGCCAGACTGGTGGACTTGCTGAAGTGCTGACTAGTTAACTGGAAGGTAAGCTGGTTATATGCGAGCAATAAATTGTTCGTAGGCTGGTGGACATGGGTAGAAAATAGTGAACAGATTGGCTGTCAAGAGACATTGTAAAATACCACATATGACCTTGCCGTTAACCATGAAGAGATCCTTGTCTTAAGGAGAACATACCCTAAAATCCTATGTGACAAAATTAGTAAAAGTTACTGTAGATGTTTCCAATGCCTCTGATTTAAATTACAGCTCTACAAATCTTCTGCACCTCAGCTGTACCCATATATTGTTCATTGTTTCTGTGTGCTGGATGTCAGGATGTGGCAGGTGATTTAACTTGTTTGAATGGCTTTCGAACCATGCTTGATTAGAACTGATATCATGGACTGGGAGTTTGCAAATTAATGTCCCTGGTACATATTGATTTTCCTTTCAAAATCATTGTGGTGAAACCTCTTTATCTGTATTTTCCTTTCAGGTAAGCAAAGGGGCGAATGGTGTGAAAATGAATACGCTAGCAGTTTTGCATAATTCCTAGAGCAAAATGCCCGGAGTCTTTATTCTGTATAAGCTACTTTCAGACCAATGGCAAAACTGTTAACCATGCTAATCACTAGACAGAACCTACTAAATTATGCTGGTTCATTAAATAGAGTCATTTAGATCTAACCTCTGAAAACAACAGTAAACAAAAACATGATTTTATAAAACGGGACTGTTGTTGTTAGAGAGTTTATATGTCTCCATGTTGTATACAGCTTTCTTTCAAATCTCTAGGTTATAAACTCTTTTTGTATGATATAGAAGGGTCGAGCATGAGGGGATAGCGGTTGCTTAATTAGCTCCACAGGATTTAGATTTTCGACAGGAACATCTGAATACAATATAATTTGCCTTTCCTCTGGGTCTCACCTGTATTCCCACTTAAGTTACAGCGATCAGAAAATAAAATTATACAGGTAACAATAACACAAGAAACTCAAGCATTTACATCTTTCTCCAGTGAACACAGAGCAGCGAGAAATATAATATTGCCGAGGATAATAAGCTGGCATGTGAGCTCATCAATCCTGACTAGGCATACGATGTGTTAAAACAATGTGAATGGATGGATCAAGAACCTACAGCATTTGGGGCTTAGGATGCATTATTGCTGTTAACTGAAAATTTGCTGCGAAGTAACTACAGATCACCTCAGTGTCTGTGCAGCCAAATTATTACTATTTATACACTAATATTATTATTTGTACCTACACTGTAATATTATTATACTGTACCTTCATTGTAATATTATACTGTACCTACACTGTAATATTATTATACTGTACCTTCATTGTAATATTATACTGTACCTACACTGTAATATTATTATACTGCACCTACACTGTAATTTATTATACTGTACCTACATTGTAATATATTATCTCACCTACACTGTAATATTATTATACTGCACCTACACTGTATTATTATACTGACCTTCATTGTAATATTATACTGTACCTACACTGTAATATTATTATACTGCACCTACACTGTAATATTATTATACTACTGTATATTATATACTGTACCTTCATGTAATATATACTGTACCTACACTGTTATTATTATACTGCACCTACCTGTAATATTATTATACTGTACCTTCATTGTAATATTATACTGTACCTACACTGTAATATTATTATACTGTACCTACACTGTAATATTATTATACTGCACCTACCTGTAATATTATATACTGTACCTCATTGTAATATATACTGTACCTACACTGTAATATTTTATACTGCACCTACACTGTAATATATTATACGGTACCTACATTGTAATATTATTATACGTACCTACACTGTAATATATTATACTGCCCTACACTGTAATATTATTATTACTGATAACTGTACTACACTGTATATTATTATACTGTACCTTCATTGTAATATTATACTGTACCTACACTGTAATATTATTATACTGTACCTACACTGTAATATTATTATACTGTACCTTCATTGTAATATTATACTGTACCTACACTGTAATATTATTATACTGTACCTACACTGTAATATTATACTGTACCTACATTGTAATATTATTATACTGTACCTACACTGTAATATTATATACTGTACCACTATAAGGTTATTATACTGTACCGAAATTGTAATATGATTTGGACTACACTGTAAATTATTATACTGTGCCTGCACTGTAATTATTATATTGTACCGAAATTGTAATATTATTATACTGTACCTACACTGTGATATTATACTGTACCGAAATTGTAATATGATTTTGGACCTACATTGTAATATTATTATACTGTAACGAAATTGTAATATTATACTGTACCAACATTGTAATATTTATCTGTATCTACATTGTAATATTATTATACTGTACCCACACTGTAATATACTGCACCTACATTGTAATATTATACTGTACCTACACTGTAATATTATACTGTACCTACAGTGTAATATTATTATACTGCACTACACTGTAATATATTATATTGCACCTACACTGTAACATTATTAACTGTACTACATTATAATATTATCCTGCACCTCCATTGTAATATATTATACTGTACCTACACTGTAATATGATTATACTGTACCTACATTGTAATATTATTATACGTACTGAAATTGTAATATTATTATACTGTACTGAAATTGTAATATTATTATACTGTACCTGCACTGTAATATTATACTGTACCGAATTGTAATATTATTATACTGTACCGAATTTGTAATATGATTTTGGACCTACACGGTATATTATTATACTGTACCTGCACTGTAATATTATTATACTGTACCTACATTGTAACATCATACTGCACCTACACTGTAATATTATTATACTGCACCTACATTGTAATATTATACTGCTCCTACATTGTAATATTATACTGTACCTACATTGTTATACTGTATCTACATTGTAATATTATACTGCACCTACATTGTAATATTATCTGCTCCTACATTGTAATATTATACTGTACCTACATTGTACATTGTTATACTGTACCTATATTGTAATATCATACTGTACATACATTGTAACATTATTATACTGTACCTACATTGTAAATTATACTGTACCTACATGTAACATTGTTATACTGTACCTATATTGTAATATCATACTGTACCTACATTGTAATATTATACTGCTCCTACATTGTAATATCATACGTACCTACATTGTAACATTATTATACTGTACCTACATTGTAATACTATTATACTGTACCTACATTGTAGTATTATTATACTGTGCCTACACTGTATTATTATTATACTGTACCTACTCTGTAATATTACTGCACCTACACTGTAATATTATTATACTGTACCTACATTGTAACTCATACGGCACCTACACTGTAATTATACTACCTACAGTAACATTATACTGTACCTACATTGTAACATATTATACTGTATCTACATTGTAATATTGTACTGCACCTACATTGTAATATATACTGCTCCTACATTGTAATTATACTGTACCTACATTGTAACATTATTATACTGTATCTACATGTAATATTGTACTGCACCTACATTGTAATATTATACTGCTCCTACATTGTATATTATACTGTACCTACATTGTAACATTGTTATACTGTACTTACATTGTAATATCATACTGCTCCTACTTGTAATATTAATACGGTACCTACATTGTAACATTATTATACTGTATCTACATGTAATATCATACGTACCTACATTGTAACATTATTATACTGTACCTTCATTGTAATATTAACTGTACCTACACTGTAATATATTATACTGCACCTACACTGTAATTATTATACTGCCTACATTTTAATATTATTATACTGTACCTACACTGTATATTATTATACTGTACCTACACTGTAAATTATTATACTGTACCTACACTGTAATATTATTATACTGCACCTACACTGTAATATATTATACTGTACCTACACTGTAATATTATTATACTGCACCTACACTGTAATATATACTGTACCTACACTGTAATATTATACTGTACCTTACCATTGACTATTATACCTACCTACATGTGTAACTATACTGTACCTACATTGTAACTTATTATACTGTATCTACATTGTAATATCATAATTATACCTACATTGTAACATTAGTATACTGTACCTACATTGTATATTAATCTGTAACATTGTAACATTATTATACTGTACCTACATTGTAATATATATTGTACCTACATTGTAACTTATATCTGTACCACTTGTAACATTATTATACTGTACTTACATTGTAATATCATACTGTACCTACATTGTACATATTATATGTACCTACATTGTAATATTATACTGCCCTTCATTGAATATATCTGCACTTACATTGTAATATTATACTGTATCTACATTGTACATTATATACTGTACCTACATTGTAATATTATTATACTGTACCTACATTGTAACATTTTTATACTGTACCTACATTGTAATATTATACTGTATCTACATTGTAACATTATTATCTGTACCATCATGTAAATTCTCTACCTACATTGTAATATTTACTGCTCCTACATGTAATATTATACTGTACCTACATTGTAACATTATGTACTGTACCTATATGTAACATTTATACTGTACCTACATTGTAAATACTGTACCTACATTGTAATATTAACTGTACCTACAGTGAATATTATACTCTCCTATGCTCCTACATTGTAACATTATACTGTAGCTACCTTGTACATATTATACTGTACCTACATTGAAACATTATACTGTACCTACTTGGTACCAGTATAATAATGTTACAATGTAGATACAGTATAATATTACAATGTAGGTACAGTATAATAATGTTACAATGCATGTAGGTACAGTATAATAATTTACAATGTAGGTACAGTATAATAATGTTACAATGTGATACAGTAAATATGTACAATGTAAGTGCAAGTATAATATTACAATGAAGGTGCAGTATAATATTACAATGTAGGTACAGTATAATAATGTTACCAATGTAGGTACATATGATATTCAATGTAATTACAGTATATAATGTACAATGTAGGTACAGTTAATAATGTTACATGTAGGTACAATATATATTACAATGTGGTACAGATAATAATGTTACAATGTTACAGATTAATATTACAATGTAGGTACAGTATACTAATGTTCCATGTAGGTATAATTATGATATTACAATGTAGATACGTATAATAATGTTACAATGTAGGTACAGTATAATGTTACAATGTAGGTAGAGTATAATATTATATTACATGTAGGTACAGTATAATATTACAGTGTATGTACAGTATAATATTACAGTGTAGGTGCGTATAATAAATTACAGTGTAGGTACAGTATAATAATTATTACAGTGTAGGTGCAGTATAATAATAGTACAGTGTAGGTACAGTATAATAATATTACTTACAGTTAGTAACAGTGTAGGTCAGTATAATAATATTACAATGTAGGTACAGTATAATATATACATGAGGTCATAATATATTACGTTATGTACAGTTATATTACAATGAGGTCAGTATAATAATGTTACAATGTAGGTACAGTATGATATAACAGTAGATACAGTATAATAATGTTACAATGTAGTACAGTATAATATTACAATGTAGGACAGTAAATTACATGTAGTACAGTATAACAATGTTACAATGTAGGTACAGTATAAATTACAATGTAGGAGCAAGTATATTACAATGTAGGTGCAGTACAATATTACAATGTAGATACAGTATAATAATGTTACAATGTAGGTACAGTATAATGTTACAATGTAGGAGCAGTATAATATTACAATGTAGGTGCAGTACAATATTACAATGTAGATACAGTATAATAATGTTACAATGTAGGTACAGTATAATGTTACAATGTAGGTACAGTATAATATTACAGTGTAGGTGCAGTATGATGTTACAATGTAGGTACAGTATAATAATATTACAGTGTAGGTGCAGTATAATATTACAGAGTAGGTACAGTATAATAATAATACAGTGTAGGCACAGTATAATAATACTACAATGTAGGTACAGTATAATAGTATTACAATTGTAGGTACAGTAAATAATGTTACAATGTAGGTACAGTATGATATCAATGTAGGACAGTATAATTTACATGTAGGTACAGTATGATATTACAATTAGGTACAGTATAATACATTACAATGTAGGTACAGTATAATATACAAGTAGGTACAGTATAATAATGTTACAATGTAGGTACAGTATGATATTACAATATAGGTACAGTATACAATGTTCCAAATGTAGGTACAGTTAATATTACAATTAGGAGCAGTATAATATTACAATGTAGGTCATTATAATATACAATGTAGATACAGTATAACAATGTAGGTACAGTATAATATTACAATGTAGGAGCAGTATAATATTACAATGTAGGTGCAGTATAATAATATTACAGTGTAGGTGCAGTATGATGTTACAATGTAGGTACAGTATAATAATATTACATGCAGGTACAGTATAATAATATTACAGTTAGGTCCAAAATCTATTACAATTCGGTACAGTATAATAATATTACAATTTCGGTACGTATAATTACAGTGCAGGTACAGTATAATAATATTACAATTCAGTACAGTATATAATATTACAATTTCAGTACAGTAATAATATTACAATGTAGGTACAGTATAATCATATTACAGTGTAGGTACATATATATAATTACAATGTGTGCAGTATAATATTATAATGTAGGTACAGTATAATAATGTTCAGTGTAGGTGCAATATAATAATATTACAGTGTAGGTGCAGTATATAATATTACACTGTAGGTACAGTATAATATTACAGTGTAGGTACAGTATAATTTACATGTGTAGGTGCAGTATATTACAGTGTGGGTACAGTATAATAATTACATGTAGATACAGTATAATATTACAATGTTGGTACAGTATAATATTACAATTTCGTTACAGTATAATAATTTACAATGTAGGTCCAAAATCATATTACAATTTCGGTACAGTATAATATCACAGTGTAGTACATATAATAATATTACTTTCGGTACAGTATAATATATTACAGTGCAGGCACAGTATAATAATATTACAGTGTAGGTCCAAAATCATATTACAATTTCGGTACAGATATAACATATGTGCAGGTACAGTATAATAATATTACAGTGTAGGTACAGTATAATAAATTACAATGTAGGTACAGTATAATATTACAGTGTAGGTACAGTATATAATATTACAGTGTAGGTACAGTATAATATTAATGAAGGTACAGTATAATAATATTACAGTGTAGGTACAGTTAATAATTACAGTGTAGGTACAGTAATATTACAATGAAGGTACAGTATATAATATTCAGTTAGGTACAGTAAAATTATTACGTGTAAGTGCAGTATAATATTACAGTGTAGGTACAGTATAATAATATTACAGTGTAGGTGCAGTATAATAATATACAGTGTGGTACAGTATAATAATTTACAATGTAGGTACATAATAATATTACAGTGTAGGTGCATATAATATATTACGTGTAGGTACGTATAATATTACAATGAGGTACAGTTAATAATATTACAGTGTAGGTGCAGTATAATAATATTACAGTGTAGGTACAGTATAATAATATTACAGTGTAGGTACAGTATATATTACAATGAAGGTACGTAATAATATTACAGTGTCAGTCATAATAATATATTACAGTGTAGTACAGTATAAATATACAATGAGGTACAGTATAATATTTACAGTGTAGGTGCAGTATAATAATATTACAGTGTAGGTGCAGTATAATAATTACAGTGTGGTACAGTATAATATTACAATAAGGTACAGTATAATAATTTACAGTGTAGGTCAGTATAATAATTTACAGTGTAGGTGCAGTATAATATTACAATGTAGGTACAGTATATAATATTACAGTGTAGGTGCAGTATAATATATTACAGTGTAGGTACAGTATAATATTACAATGAGGTACAGTTATATATATTACAGTGTAGTACGTATATATACAATGAAGGTACAGTATAATAATATTTACAGTGTAGGTACAATATAATATATTACAGTGTATATAGTATAGTAATATTATTTGGCTGCACAGACACTGAGGTGATCTGTAGTTACTCTGCAGCAATATTTTCAGTTAACAGCAATAATGCATCCTAAGCCCCAAATGCTGTAGGTTCTCTGATCCATCCATTCATTGTTTTAACACATCGTATGCCTTAGTCAGGATTGATGAGCTCACATTGCCAGCTTATTATCTCCTCTGACAATATTATATTTCTCGCTGCTCTGTGTTCACTGGAGATAAAGATGTAAATGCTTGAGTTTTCTTGTGTTATGTTACCTGTATAATTTTATTTTCTATCCTGTAACTTAATGTGGAATACAGGTGAGACCCAGAGGAAAGGCAAATTTAATTGTTTCAGATGTTCCTGTCGAAAATCTAAATCCTGTGGAGCTAATTAAGCAACCGCTATCCCCATGCTCGACCCTTCTATATCATACCAAAAAGAGTTTATACCCTAGAGATTTGAAAAGAAGCTGTTACACACTGGAGACATATAAACTCTCTAAACAACAACAGTCCCTAGTTTTATAAAATCATGTTTTTTGTTTACTGTTGTTTTCAGAGGTTAGATCTAAATGACTCTTTTAAATGAACCAGCAATATTTAGTAGGTTCTGTCTAGTGATTAGCATGGTTAACAGTTTGGCCATTGGTCTGAAAGTAGCCTTATACGAAATAAAGCTCCGGGCATTTCTGCTCTAGGAATTATGCAAAACTGCTAGCGTATTCATTTTCACACCATTCGCCCCTTTGCTTACCTGAAAGGAAAATACAGATAAAGAGGTTTCACCACAATGATTTCTGAAAGGAAATCAATAGTACCAGGGACATTAATTTGCAAACTCCCAGTCCATGATTCAGTTCTAATCAAGCATGGATTTCGAAAGCCATTCAAACAAGTTAAATCACCTGCCACATCCTGACATCCAGCAACACGAAACAATGACAATATATTGGGTACAGCTGAGGTGCAGAAGATTTGTAGAGCTGTAATTTAAAATCAGAGGCATTGAAACATCTACAGTAACTTTCTTACTATAATTTTGTCATATGATTTTAGGGTATAGTTCTCCTTAAGACAAGGATCTCTTCATGGTTAAGCAAGGTCATATGTGGTATTTTACAATGTCTCTTGACAGCCAATCTGTTCACTATTTTCTACCCATGTCCACCAGCCTACGAACAATTTATGCTCGCATATAACCAGCTTACCTTCCAGTTAACTAGTCAGCACTTCAGCAAGTCCACAGTCTGGCAGTCCACAGCTCTGCCATGGTCTGATCTGGTCTATGCTGCATATATGCACCACCAGTAGCACTGTATTAAGTTACTGGTCTAGAATATATATTTTTTTATTCTTATTATTCATTTTTTCATCCTGGTTATCTTTTTACCATTTTGGCTTTTTATGCAGAATCCCAATCTATTTACGGATTTCGGGATTCTATTGACAATTATGTACATAAGCAGAGAGATGCCCTGGGCTATTAATGTGGTCTGGGGCACTAACTGGTAACATACATATCCTGCAGGCCTCCAGATGTTGAGCAGTTTGTCAGTTGTAGTTGACTAATAATTTGTGTAGACTGGAAATCCTTGATATAAATATTAATAATATCTAATAGTTTAAACACAGTGTCCCAAAATGTATTGCATCCAGTGTGCCCAACTAAACAATTCTCATAAAGAGAATAAATGCCCTATAATACAGTTACCAATTTCATTCATTGCCAAGTTAATTATCTTCTTAAATTACTGGAAAAGATGAAGGTTGGGCCCTACTTAAAAATATATCTCTCCTCAAAACAAAGTCCAAAGGGCAGAATAATTATTACCCTTCCCTAATCCTGAGTCTTGCCAAGTTGTACAACCTCATTCCTTTTATTTTCAGAGTCTTAGTCAAGTGTCCCAGTGGAAACGTAAAACAAAATCAATAGGGGGAGAGGGAAAAGGAGACCTGACATCCCATCGTATACCAACGCAACCCTTTCCTCTCTCGCTATAATTTGTTACGAGTTTCTTGTTGTGTGATACTTACAAAACATGCACAGCAAATACATTTTTAATAGATCTTAGAAACAAGATACCAAAGGTTATTTGTAAGAAATGAGCATCTGGATATTTATTTATACTGTGGGATGTGCTGATCGCAAAACACACTGTAGTTTGATTGAAATCACTGTACAAGAGCTATTATGAAGAGGGTAGGAATGGGAACTATAATGTTCATGCGTAACTGAACATTATACATGCACTAAAGGTAATGAAGCATATGTAATATATTTAATAATACACATTAATTACTGAGTAAACCTTTCACAGTCAGGATAGCAGAAGGGGTTACACATATTCCAGGGGAGCACCATTTATCCAGGGCCATCTGTGGGGTATCACACTTGTGACATAAGACACTCTTCTGTTTGTGCCTACAGACATCATTACTGGGTGGGTTGGTGACCCTTGCAACTTAAAGGGCATCTATACTGAAAATAATGTTTTTTTCTGAATTGCCCATTACTGGAAGATATAATTCCTCCCAACTATCACTGTACCATTTTTTGTAGATCAGTCCCCTTTTTATTTAGATATCTTTAGAAATATCTTACATTTCAGCTGTCAATCAAGTGCATTATTATTATAAAGTCTTCTGCTGTGTGAAGTTGCTGTATCTAAAATAGCAACAGTTAGATTGTATGAATTGCATGTTCGGAAATTCCCCGACCAGTGGTGACTCTAGTGATTACTGAGCATGCTTGACTTCTCAGAAAGTCATGATGGTAAGACGAACCAGTTAAGAGTGGAATACTTCAGCTGCCTAAATGCCTTTAGATCTAGAATAAGCTTGCAAATTAATATATGTCCAATGTTAGTAAGAACTGTCTGAGTAGCAGGTTACAAGAGTTAAAGCTACTGTTATAATAAGTTAATGAAAGAAACCAGAAACTTTCCTTTAATAAAGTTTGTTCATTGTGAAAAAGTGTAGGAATACAATATGGCGGCCATATTTCTCAAAAAGATTACTACTATACGATCCAATATAGCATTTGTATAAAGGATCCAGCATAATATAAAGAGCGTGCCTGTACTCTAACTGCAATCTTCATAGGCTACAAATTGTGTTTATTTATGAAGAGCCCAATAGTCTATAAAGTGTTTTTTTTTTTTTTTTTATCTTTTAAAAAGCAGATCCATTGTTTCAGCCCACGATACCCTTTCCCTGAAGGGATATGCAGACAGCAGGTTTTTGTGTTTCTGGGAGAGACCTTCTTACCAGCAGGTGATGTGGTGTTTTTCGGTGCTGGCAGCAAACTCCTGCGAGGAACGGTCATGCTGCTGCACACTTGCAGTGCTGTCCTTCCCGTACCCTTGGGTATATCCTTTGAATTTAAGACGTTCTTGAAACTAGATTGCTCTTCATTTGCAAAGCTTGCACCTGCTGGAAATAAATAAACCGGTTTTATGAAACTATAGAAAACATTCTGTAAGTCATCTGACACTGGAAAACAAATTCTATTATTTTTTTACATTAACCACAAATTCTGGTTTCAGTTATAGAAATGTTATCTGTTATTGGCACCAACTATTAATCAAGTGCAGAATTCCTATGATTTCTGAATGGATTCATTGTGGATTAGAAAAAAAAATTACAGGCAATATGGCAGAACCAGCACTACATGTTTCAGACTATTTTGTCCTTCCTCAGGTACGCTTATTCTAGGTATACCGGAGTATTCCACCCAATTAAAGTTGAAATGTTTAATTTTGCAATCTAGATTTTAACATTTTCAATCTCGGTTTCCAGGTTTACGATTAAGTTCCAATTTTCGTAAATGAAATTCCAAACCGGCAGTCTCTATACATCAGTATTTACATCACTTCCTGCTTGAGAGATCTCTATAGTCTATAATACTTTTCCCTAGTGAGTGGGAGTTTCAAGTAGGCCTCATTATAGAAAGTAACATAAGACTACTTGCACATTTACAATACCTAACATGGCAAATATTTTGTTTGTTAAGTCAGAAGACAACTCATAGCTACATAAATGTATCCTGAAAGAAAAAGTCAAAAATAAGGATTAAAAAGGCAATAACATTTCCCACTTTCCCTGTATCTGTACTATTTAACTTCCATAGAATGAACACGTAAATGCTGATATTGGTGCAAGACAATTGCAGTTAATGTTTCCCACATATGTAAATGAAAAGTAATATAAAAAGTAAAGGTTCTGTATTTATTTAAGATTCCCCTTTTTGAGATCTTTGTTGTATTTAATTCCCTAAGGGCAAATTACTGATAATTAAACATGGCAACGTTGAATCTATTCTGGGTTCATTTCCAGGTTATGGGTCCTCACAGACCATAGTTTTGCACTTTTCTTTAATAATTAGGATGTTAATTGCTACTGTTGAAGAGCGATATCCACATGCACCAGATCTGGAAACAGGGCAAACAGTAGACTAATAAAAAGGGAATAAATGATGAATGGGCAGTTCTTCGTGCAATGGGAACCTAAATCCCTATATGTTTAATATAAAGGATAACTTAAGTGTTTATAAAGTTTTAAATAAAGTTAAAACGAAAAGTACCTGGAGCAGGGCGGTAGAAGTGGGAATTCCTACTTCCCAATATAATTTCTGAGTGTGCCAGCACAACAGTTTCTGGTTGGTGCTTTTTCTTGGCGCTATCATACAGGAAAGTCAGGGGACACTTACCGCAGATGAAAACTGTACATGCTGGCGGTCCTCAACAAAAGGATACAATCCAACCTCCCTACCCCAGGTACATTTTTAAAAATAATTTTTTGTTAAAATTAGTTGTCCTTTAATAAATAATGATAATAATAGTATCCAACTCTTTATTTAGCATAATCCCCATAGACTGTCCTAATATCACAAGCTGCAGTGGATCTCTGGAAACAGGAACACTGATCTTGTTTTTCTGCCTTGATCACAGAATCTACTATTCTAGACTTAAAGTTCGTACACACGTGTGGATTTTGGATGCCGACCCGTGATGCACAATGTTTCACGACAGCTGTTTCGGCCGACAATTGGCCCGTGTATGGGCACTTTATCGGCCAAAATGCCCGCTCCAAAATGTGGTGCTGCAAAATTAGAGCTGCAAAGAGATTTAAAGATTTTTTGAGCTGGGGAAAGGCACATCAGTTTTATTGTGAACTACAATTTAATGTTAATATAAAGTAACTTTAGTGTTAGCTGAAACGCATGTTTGATTTGAAGTCATTAGTTGGTGTTGCGTGCGAAATCGCACTTTACAACCTAGCCTAAGGATTCTGTATATCTGGTTGGTTACAAGATTGTGGCATTATTATATGATTGAGAAGTTTGTAGGTGCAACTCACCAGGCCCTCTACTCTACCCACACAGAACCACAAAGATGAGAGGAGCAGCCGGGGCACTTCTAGGGTTTTTGCTGCCTGAGCCAAACTTTATTGCCGCTCTTTTGTGCACCACCGCCATATTAGAATTGGTGTGGCTTTGTGGATGGGCATGGCTAAAATTTTATGATTTTTAACTTTCTATCATATAGATATTTAACCAGTTCGTCAAACAGTCTTTTAGCAATAAAGTAAATTACTAGAACACGATATTACATCCCATTCTCAAACAGCTTGTGTTTCCATTACCATATTGCTCATTTCAGGGTTTTAGGGTTTAGTTGCTCATCAATTTTTATAGCCTGTGCTATACATGTTGCTTAAAGGGCATGTCCACCCCCAAAACTATATCCCCCCCAGTAATGGCCCACCATGTAGTGTAGTGTAATCCTTACCTCACATCCCAGCTCCATAGGGTTCCCTGTACCCCCTAAGTCCCAAAACAGTCCACCAACTAGCAGGCTCTGCCTGCTACCTTGCCTCCGGTAGATATTTGTCTGCGTACTGCAGCCCTCTCCCCCTCCCTCCCCCTCCCTCTCCCTCCCGTTCTACTATCCCTCCCCAAGCGTAAAAGCCTTTTAATATGCTGCTCCCCCATGTCTGGTAACCCCAACCGCATGGTTAGTATTTTCCAAAAGCTCCCACACTCTTACTTACCTCTCTCTTTCCTCCGCTGCACTGAATGACCGGCAGCCGCGTCCGTGATTGGCTGTCGTTCAGCCAATCACAGACGCGACTGCTGGTCCCGCCCCTCTGCTTGCATTCTCGCAAGCAGAGGGCCGGCAGTGCAGCGGAGGAACGAGGGGAGGTAAGTAAGAGTTTGGGGGGCTTTTGGAAAATACTAACCATGCAGTTGGGGCTACCAGACATGGGGGAGCAGCAAATCAAAAGTAATTTTTAAGGGTGGACATGCCCTTTAACTGTTACAATGCCAGACCTTTCTGTAGTATAAAAGATTTTAGCCAAAGATTTGTAAGCCTTCCACCATGTAGACAAAGTAGACTCTTTCAGCAGGGCCTAACTAACCTAACCAGTCTAACAAACTTATTAAAGCTAACCTAACCATATTAAAGGATTTTAACAACATTATATCTGTTACTAGGGATTTTTTTTTTTTGGACTGGTCAAGGAAAAAACTTTTTTTCTACAACTCCCTGTCTGCCGCCTTTCTCTTCAGTGCCAGGGTGCTGCCTGAGACAAATGCCTCACTCTGCCTAATGGAATTTGGCCCTGGGAGTCAGCACAAAAGTATTTAAACATTTATGAAAGATTTTTTGCACAATCCATTTGATACACTATTGTAGTGTCTTCTCTCATCTTGTTGCCATCCTTTGGACACAGTTTTTCAGGGTGAGCACTAAGAGCTGCAATGACCACCCTAAGCAGCAATAAAGCGTAAATCTACACAGCACAGGAGAAATATATTGTTTAAGAAGGAATTAGCACACATTACCCCCAAAACGTTGTGTGTTTTAAAGTGTGGTCAATAATAAGCACGTGAATATATTTGGAGTGCAACCTCAATTCTAAAATGTAATGGGACCATACGGCTTTACTGCATCATGAGAATTAGAGCGGGAAAGAGCGATTGTGGCTCTTATCTGCTGGGTGCACTAAGCACTAAAGCAGAAGAAAACATACGAAGAAGACTCTCCTCTGTCTCTTATAAATAATAATTACACAATGCTTCTCAAAGCAGATCAATTTCCACAATTTAAATTGATGTATCAAAAGAACCTGGGAACATTCTCTTGCTACATAGTTCAATGGGCAAATGTACCCAAAGTACATGGAAGACACTGCTTACATTTACTATGATCCAATCCCAGTATACAGGGTTCCATAAGTCCCAATAAAAACTTCTTCTTTACACATAGTTATTTCCCTCCCGGGAATGTTGCTATACTATGTTACTATACTTCTATGTACAATCCAAAATATTTTTGTTAAAGGGCCCCTCACGCCAATGCTCTCTCTTCTCCACCCTAAAAAAGAAAATAACTGAAACACGCCATTGCAACAAAACAACATGGGATCCTTGGTTATATGTTCCATATGTGCTTCAGTGTAACTGAGGTCAAGTCTGAGCTTTTATGAAGAGGAAATTATCAGCTGTAAACTGAAATAACAAAGCTCCAGGCAACCATTTATTCCATCTGAGCAGTCATCAAGACAGCGAAAAAGGTCATATTATGTTAGTATAGATCATGACTTCAGCCACAGAGGAAAGTGATAACAAAACCAAGAGAAGGAGGGGGATTTACTCTTCACAGTCTTTAGTTACTGTGCATGGAGTGTCAGCATTGGAATTCCATAAGAATTTACCTTACACACTAGGCAAAACGGGTGTTTTAAATGTCCTCACCAGATCTCAGTTTGTCTATGAAAAGCTGGAGGCTTTAGTTCTGCCAAGGAGGGAATAACCTCTAAAGTTTTCCAACCTGCTAATAACCAAAAACTATTAAAGGTCCAAATCTAGAATAAATATTTAGAAAACCAGAACCCAAGGTAAGCCCCTGAACCAAAGAGCTTCTCTAGACTCTGCTAAACATCTGCCCATGACTGTCATATTACATTGTTTATTGATACTGTATACTTTTGTTTATTTAGTAGTTGGTTTCAGGTTAATTGCTGAAAAAGATCTCATTGGACCAATCAATCAGCCAACACAGGGACTGTAGCTATGAATGCTGTAGAGTAATTGAATCCTGAAGTGAAGCCATGTGTAACTATCTCCCTTCCCTTTCAGCTTACTGAGAAACACAATTTATATCTCTTAATTCTGCTATATGTTCCAGTGTATAGAATACCTACAGCCATTATCTGTCATTATTACCCAAAGGGTCTAAATTAAGAGGGTTAAGTATCTTAACAGATATGGTCAGTTCGCACTATATCAGAATGTTAAATATTATTTTAAAGACACATTATGGAGGATGTTGTTATCTTTACAACACAATAAATCAGATCAAAGAACACAATCTATATTAGCAAGTGGCGTTTTTTACTAAAGATAAAAAAGGGCAGCAGGTGAAAGCTTTGCCCCCGCCATACGCTCTCATCTATAGCTTCCCTTGTCTCTATAGGTAGTTAGTTCAAGAATTCTGCAGCCACCGGGATTAAAGCTAGGCAGGGGTCAGGAAATTCTTTAGGACTAGACAGAAACGTCTCCTTTATACAGAAGTGTGATTAGGAGGAAGTGTCACAGGAAAGATGTTTGTGTCAACTAGATCCTCTAATTAAGCATCTCTGGTAGCAGGTCCAAGAACAGGCCTTGGTTACAAGGAAAGGAGCAGATTTCAGTATCTGACAGAAAGGCCAAGTTTCAGGCAACCAATCAGAAGCAAATAAGGTATAAGAATCAGTACATGTAGCTATGCCAGAGCATGAATGGTGTGATAGTGATACCACTTCTGTTTAATCTGTTTTAAATGACTTAGAAGGGGGCACTGAGAGCAAAGTCTCTGTGTTTGCTGATGACACTTAACTATGCAGAGCTTTGGAAACTTCAAATGATGTGCAATTGCTGCATGCAGATCTAGATAATCAAAAATGGCGCAGTATGGCAGATGAGATTCAATGTGGATAAATGTGGTGATGCATTTTGGGTTAACAATCCTGATGCCACCTACATCATAAATAACTCTCAGTGAATTTCTAATATAAAAAGATTTGTGGGCTCTAGTACATAACAGACTTCAGCTTAGCAAACAATGCCAGACAGCAACACTAGAGCTAGCAAGATATTTTCTTGTATAAAGAGGGGAATAGATTCAGAGAAGAAAATATTTTTTCACCCTCTTACAAGCACTGTAAGGCCTCATTTAGATATGCGGTACAGTTTTGGAATCCCATATAACAAAAGACATAGTGGAAATGGAAGCAGTTCAGAGAAGGGCAACTAAAATAATAGGGAAGGGCTGTTTCCATTGAGAACGACGTTTGCGTGAGAATATGATCACTTTATACAAATATTTTAATGGGCTATACAATAAAATCTGGTGCATTGTTCACCAATAATTCTATCAGAGGACTCTTGGACTTAATTAGGAGAAAACAGTTTCATCTTCATCTTCAGGTTAGGAAAGGTTCTTTACAGTGACAATGGTGAAACCGTGGAACTGTCTTCCAGAGATGTGGTAATGGCAAGTTCATTGAATAGCTTTAAAAGTGGGATGATAAGTTTCTAAACTAAATAATATTGAGAATTACGTTATTAATACATATACTGCAGTCCTGGTGGTACGGGATACTATATAATATTGAGAATTACTGGTATTAATACATATACTGTAGTTTCTGGTTGGTACAGGGACTATATAATATTGAGAATTACTGGTATTAATACATATACTTTAGTTCTGGTTGGTACGGGGATACTATATAATATTGAGAATTACTGGTATTAAACATATAACTGTAGTTCTGGTTGGTACAGGTACTATAATAATTGAGAATTACTGGTATTAATACATATACTGTAGTTCTGGTTGGTACAGGATACTATATAATATTGAGAATTACTGGTATTAATACATATACTGTATTTCTGGTTGGTACGGGATACTATATAATATTGAGAATTACTGGTATTAATACATATACTGTAGTTATGGTTGGTACAGGGATACTATATAATATTGACAATAACTGGTATTAATCATATACTGTAGTTAAGGTTGGTATGGGAATACTATATAATATTCAGAATTACTGGTATTAATACATATACTGTATTTCTGGTTGATACAGAATACTTTCGGGTTGTGCCTTGGTGTCAGTAATTTTATACTATACACTATACTATTCATACTATACTAATATATTTTAAAATCATTTATGTTAACCCATATGGGACAATGTACAGTGTTAGCATAACTTTAGATAGGAACTGTGGAGGTTATGGTGGCTTGTAAATTCCTACTTTATGTATCAATACCAGTAACCTACAACATTCTTGCATTTAAGAAACTTACCCAGCTTTTTATTTTAAAACTAGCTAATGAACCTGCCATCACCATGTCCAATTCAAGTTCCCCCAGTCTCCTTATTAATTTAGTTGCTGAACCCTTTCCATTTCCAAGATGTCCTTTTTGTACACAGGATTCCAAAACTGCACTCCATATCCAAATGAGGCCTTACCAATGCTTTGTAAAGAGGGGATTATATTTTCTATCTTTCTCCAAGACGAAGAGAGGTGCAAATAAATGTAAAAAGATACTGCAAGGCTTTCTAAAAATGACATCTCACCAAGGTGACTTCACCAAGGTACAGCACATCCTTGTTTTGGAACCACTTAGAAAGGTAAGTGATTTATCATTTGAACCAGCAGTTTCCAGGACTATAAGTTCTGATAAAATGTGTTAAGTTCTTATTAAATCATATTTTTATTAGTAACAACACGCCTTCCATGTACAAGACAACTAATAGTAAGATCAATGACTGTATTAGAGAAACATGAACCTCTTCATCATATTTTTTCAAAGTACGTGTGAAAGTAACTAGACACAGATGGAGCGTTCTGATCCCACACAGTATTGAATAAACTAGGAAATTTTTCAAATTAACTCAATGACATATGGTATATTAGGTAAACAGATTTTGTTAGAATAAATAAATATATACAAAATGACATATACACACAGGTTGGCGGCACTCTCATTACATGTCCAGCTACGAGGGTGCTTATCCGAAGACATCACATACCAGTAAGTAACCAAGTTATTTGAGAAGAACTCATCTGGATTTTTCAACAAGTAGAGGTTTATTAGATAAACTTAGCAATCATACCTGATGATGGTCCATTATAGGACTGAAATGCGTAGATGTGATGGCTAAGTTTGTCTAATAAACTCTATTTGTTGAAAAATCCAGATGATTCTCTGCAAATACCTGTTTATAAATACCGTAACAATCTGTAGATTTAGCAATTGACAATACACAAATATTTTTTTTAAGGGTTTTCAAGTTGTGCATATGCTTAGTTACCTTCCAAAGAGAAGTCAAAATTCCTTATTGAATCTTGGTATTTCTTTCCCACTTTAGATAAAAGGAGAAACAAGCTGGTGTTTTTATTTATGTGTCTTCTTTAGTAGTCTATTGGCCTTGTTTAACTAGAGCAGCAATTGTCCAGGTAAATCACCCTACTCAAACTTAAAATCATCCTGAAAAGGATTCACTCACAGCATAATTGCTGGCATAAAAACTTGTGCTAAATGTAGAGCAAATGTAATATAAAATAGTAAGTGCTGTCTCACAGGATTCTTTTGCAGTCACCACAAAGATGGAGTTAAAATTATGCTAACAGATGTTAAATCGGGTAGCCCACTCTAACACCGGAAAAGTGACCAACATGCCTACGTAAATGAGACCCTATCTGCAGTATTCAGTTAGATCAACTGGACTTGACATTTCGTTTTGAAGGCCGTCTCGCTAGTCATCCAACTAGATCTCTTATTGAGAATGACTTGTACAAGTATCTGTTAGCAATAAATATATTTATTCATAAAACCCACCCACCACAACATATATATATATATATATATATATATATATATATATTCTGATTGGCAGATCAAAATGATTTATAGCTTGTTGTTCTATGTAACTGCTAATGATAAACCTTCTAGATTTCCTCCCCTCAGATTTTTAGCACAGGTGAATCAAACTGAGCATGTCTGAGCTCGACAAGCTGGATAGAGGGTAGTTAGCTTTTAGTGTGTATCTTTGGTAAGAATACACAGAAATAAGTCAGGAAAAATGTGTTTTAGAGTGAACTTTCCTTTAAAATAATTATATCCTTTTCCTAATTTATCTCTCAAACCCCCCCCCCCCCCATGACCATAGTACATAATACACATACATTTATATCATGTGAAAACTTTCTAACTGGTGCAGTTGCCAGACAATTCTGCAAGATGAAAGACGTGAATCACACAGCAGTAATGAAAACTAACGTCATTTGTATGCCATTTCCAAACTGTCGGGATTTTAGAAAAGATGGGTCGAAATCACGAGCCTTTTATTTTTAATCAAAAAAAAAATATCTGCCATCTATTTCTTTTAATAAAAACAGAACAGCTGTGTATTTTATGTAGATCTGCAAATATTTCAATGGAATGAGAAAGTGCATTCGGAACAATGTAGGAGATGAGCATATTTTGAAATTATTTCAAGCACTTAAAATGAGGCGCAAACTAAATCTGTCTTTGCCCTGCGCCATTCATTTTGGTGCTGATTACGATCCTTTTCATCCTTGCAACATGTACATTTAAAACAACAAATGTTAATACAACGGTCATATAATGTCATATTATTCATTTAAAGGCCCTCGTTCTCGCTAAGAATGAGTCACTGATTGTTTCAGCCTCTATACAACAGGCTAAATTGTCAGTACGGGATGGTTAAGCTGCAAAAAAAAAACTGTTAATTTCTCTGTTTGTACTATGTTTGCCAGAGAGGGAGGTGAAGTTATATTGTAAATAGCAAATTCACTGCTGTTTAATAGTAATTAAATGGAATCTGTATGAACGTTGACTGTACCACCGCTATGAAAAGTAGCAATGGAGGCGCGGTTGTTGCCTTTTTTAGTTAAGCCTCTCACAAGCACATACGATTGGTTCTGATAGACTGTGTTTCAATCGGGCAAACAGCTGCACTTAAATGGGATTGCAGGATAGTTTATAAAATCCTCCACTGTTTGTTTTCCAACAAACAGGAGACCAACTGGCCATATGGTTGTAAAGCTTGTTCTAGTGGTCTCAAGTCATATCATCTTTCCAAGGTCCCCTTTCACCCTTTATCTCGCCGCATTTCTAACAAACTTGAAGTTTCATTTACACAAAATGTTACAAGACTTGGCACAATTTAGAAGGGGCACAGAAGGGACCTGCCTAGATATGTTTCCAGGGGGCACCATCTACCAAAATATCTCATAGTGTGTCCTAAAAGCTGTGCTTATTGTGGGCGTTGCAGGCTGTTGGCCTATAGGTGTCTCTTAAAATGAATCCAAGCCTGATAATCCATTATTTATTTTATTCATTCTGGGAACTGTTTCAGAAACTGGAACACTAACTCAGTGTATGGGCTTCACCGAGCTGAAAAATTGGTAATCTTGTATTTTTTCTCTGAATAGTTAACCCAGAAATAAAATAATAACTTAAATAAAAACATTTATTAAAGATTCTGTACAATGATTCTGTATAAAGTGTTAATATTACGACCATAATCCCAACCCTTCCCCACCAACATACGAACTACATATACTACATAGAACTTGACTATGTGCACCTGTTTTTTTGTGTAGGTTTTGCCCATACATCCCTGCAAGACCGAGAATAGACAACGGCAATTCCTGTGATGTAAACTAAACCTCCCAGCAGCTTCTATAGGGATTTTGTTAATAGCAGTTAAAGGTCCACACATACTGCTATATTTACGCCCCGGAATTTATTGATGACAGAAGTTCTACCTGGGAGACCATCTCATTAACTGAATCCATTTTCTAATAGAAAAACACTTGGGTTTCCATTTTAGCAATTCTGTTCTTCAATTGGAGTGGCACAGTTTCTGTTTTTCCTGGCGGAAAGACGAGACTGACAGCATGTGTAATTCATATTGGACAGGAACGGAGAATATGGTTCCTTAATATTTATAAAATTTTACAATAGCCATCTGCTGCAGACCTATATTTGCAGGCTACCAACTATTCCCACCTTACTGTTTCATTTCTATATGCAAGCACGCCAGAGAGAAGCACAATGGGCAATTTCCATGTTATTATTCTATCACTCTGACACCTGGTACCTTTAACTCTTCGATGGCTGGAAGTAAAGGTCATAGGAGTCAAGTAAACAGAGGGATCTGGGCATAATCATAGATCTCAGTGAAGGTAATGATCAACATTTGTATTCCTATGCATTTGTCTAAAAGATATACTGTACACAGTATTAATTCTATTCAAACGTGTTTTCTACTTCTGGTACATGCTATCACAGACATGATTGTGTCAGATGAAAGACTAAAACAACTATCTATGTTTTATCAACATCTATTCAACGACCAATGTCAAGAGGTGCCCATTGTGTGAATCTAACATGCCCCCACCTTGTCTGCATATTTCAAAGCGTAAGTGAGGATACATTCAGCTAATGTTAAAAAACACACACAAAGAACTACATGGGAGGGTATCAAAGTGGGCAGTGTGAGTTACCCAACCTGCTCTTAGCACCAAATCACTGTGTGTGTGACACAGACCAAACAAACCATGTTATTTATTTTTGGTTTTTAATTGATATACCATAATCAGAATTACTGACAGGATTTGCAGATTATAGTCAGGTGTGGGGGCTGAAAACAGAGCTGTCATGTAGTTAGTCTACAGACTACGAAAAGTCCCTTTACTATGTGGCTACTTCTGACATCACCAGAAATAATTTAAAGGGTAACTGTGGTCTCAAATATTTCCAAATGTTGGGATTATAGAAAAAGCCTCCTATTATACCTTCAAAAAACCACATCTCTAGGTGAATTGTGAGAAGTTATGCTGGAAAGACTTCCTCCTCTGAACGCTTTCTGTTTTCAGACATGTGACCAGCTTTAGTCATGTGACCAGCCTTCTCAACTGTAAATTTAGTTTTTTCTGTTGAGGTACTTCCTGTTTTCCCCAGCATTAAGTCTTCACACTGACATGCTCTGCCCCTGGGAAATGTGATTCCAGGGCTCATTTTAAAAGACAGATTGGCAGGCTTTTATTTAACCCTAACTTGTTCAGAGACCCATTTGCTCTTTAAAAGTTCATCAAGTTAGTAAAACCACACTCACATATTATCTTTTTTCCCTCCCACAGTGTCTCAACCTTCTAACTCACAGTTTTGTTTATTTTCTTTTATAGTGTATTGTTCATTAAACCTACATAAACCTGAGCACTGAAATTAAATTTAGCACCAAGATCCCTTTTTTCTTTCTTTAACTATTTTTAAAACAGACTTTGAAAAAAAAAAACATTCTTCAATTGCAATTAAAGGTTCTTAAAGTGCATGTTTACCCGTTTTTTCGAAAAAGTGTTGTAGTGGTCGGGCTCCGTTGTACCCCCACCAACCACCATATTACTTTGTAAATAATCAACTCCCCCGATCACTACTTACATTTCCTCTTTCCCCCGGCGATCTGACACGGCCCTGCAAGCAGGGGGCCGGCCGGCAGCCGCGTCCGTTGTTGGTTGAGAGGCAGCCAATCATGGACTCGGCTTCCGACTGTGTAGAATGTCAGGGAATCAGGCAATCTAAGTACAGATCGGGAGAGTTTATTTACCAAAGTAACATGTGGGTTGGGGGTGGGTGAGGGAGCCCTACACTACAGCAACAGGGGTTTAAGCTAGGGAGAGGGAGAGGAAGGGCTGCAGTGCGCATGGCAATAATTCTCCCGGAGGAGAGACAGAGGCAGACACAGTATGTGGACACAGACAGGCTCCTGGTCTTTACGTTTTGACTTTGGAGGGCATTGCAGGGCAGCCATTTGGAGCAAGGGATGTAGGTTTTAGTGACACTACACATTGGGGCCAGTAGTGGTTGAAAATAGATTTCTGTCATAGGAAAACTTTAGCAGATGGGGTCCCCTTGGCTCCCAGGCCCCGCTGCGTTGCTCCCCCAAGTTGTCCTGGTAGTTACAACCCCTGCTCCTGCCCTGGAACACCCTAACTCTGCCTCCTACATAAACATGCTTCACAACACTATACCAGTGTACATTCAATTTATATGTAGTGAAAGAGCTTCTCTAGACTCTGCTAAACATCTGCCAGACTGGCTATGACAGTATCAGACTTTAATGCATATTCTACCATAATAATGAGATCATGTCAGCTTTCCTTGCTTTTTGTGTTATTGATACTGTATACTTTTGTTTATTTAGTAGTTGGTTTACAGGTTAATTGCTGAAGAAAGATCTCATTGGACCAATCAATCAGCCAACACAGGGATACTGTAGCTATGAATGCTGTAGAGTAATTTGAATCCCTTGAGAGTGAAGCCATGTGTAACTATCTCCCTTCCCTTTCAGCTTACTGAGAAAACACAATTTATATCTCTTAATTCTGCTATATGTTCCAGTGATGTAGAATACCTACAGCCATTATCTGTCATTATTACCCAAAGGGTCTAAATATAAGAGGGTTAAGTTTAATCTTAACAGATATGGTCAGTTCGCACTATATCAGAATGTTAAATATTATTTTAAGACACATTATGGAGGATGTTGTTATCTTTACAACACAATAAATCAGATCAAAGAACACAATCTATATTAGCAAGTGGCGTTTTTTACTAAAGATAAAAAAGGGCAGCAGGTGAAAGCTTTGCCCCCGCCATACGCTTCTCATCTATAGCTTCCCTTGTCTCTATAGGTAGTTAGTTCAAGAATTCTGCAGCCACCGGGATTAAAGCTAGGCAGGGGTCAGGAAATTCTTTTAGGACTAGACAGAAACGTCTCCTTTATACAGAAGTGTGATTAGGAGGAAGTGTCACAGGAAAGATGTTTTGTGTCAACTAGATCCTCTAATTAAGCAGTCTCTGGTAAGCAGGTCCAAAGAACAGGCCTTGGTTACAAGGAAAGGAGCAGATATTCAGTATCTGACAGAAAGGCCAAGTTTCAGGCAACAATCAGAAGCAAATAAGGTATAAGAATCAGTACATGTAGCTATGCCAGAGCATGAATGGTGTGATAGTGATACCACTTCTGTTTAATCTGTTTATAAATGACTTAGAAGGGGGCACTGAGAGCAAAGTCTCTGTGTTTGCTGATGACACTTAACTATGCAGAGCTTTGGAAACTTCAAATGATGTGCAATTGCTGCATGCAGATCTAGATAATCAAAATGGCAAGCAGTATGGCAGATGAGATTCAATGTGGATAAATGTGGTGATGCATTTTGGGTTTAACAATCCTGATGCCACCTACATCATAAATAACTCTCAGTGAATTTCTAATATAAAAAGATTTGTGGGCTCTAGTACATAACAGACTTAGCTGTAGCAAACAATGCCAGACAGCAACAGCTAGAGCTAGCAAGATATTTTCTTGTATAAAGAGGGGAATAGATTCAAGAGAGAAAAATATTATTTTCACCCTCTTTACAAAGCACTGGTAAGGCCTCATTTAGAATATGCGGTACAGTTTTGGAATCCCATATACAAAAAGACATAGTGGAAATGGAAGCAGTTCAGAGAAGGGCAACTAAAATAATATGGGAAGGGCTGTTTCCATTGGAGAAACGACGTTTGCGTGAGAATATGATCACTTTATACAAATATTTTAATGGGCTATACAATAAAATCTCTGGTGCATTGTTCACCAATAATTCATATCAGAGGACTCTTGGACTTAAGATTAGGAGAAAACAGTTTCATCTTCATCTTCAGGTTAGGAAAGGTTCTTTTACAGTGACAATGGTGAAACCGTGGAACTGTCTTCCAGCAGATGTGGTAATGGCAAGTTCATTGAATAGCTTTAAAAGTGGGATAGATAAGTTTCTAAAACTAAATAATATTGAGAATTACTGGTATTAATACATATACTGCAGTCCTGGTTGGTACGGGGATACTATATAATATTGAGAATTACTGGTATTAATACATATACTGTAGTTCTGGTTGGTACAGGGACACTATATAATATTGAGAATTACTGGTATTAATACATATACTTTAGTTCTGGTTGGTACGGGGATACTATATAATATTG
Organism: Hymenochirus boettgeri; assembly: GCA_019447015.1. Taxonomy (NCBI): domain Eukaryota; kingdom Metazoa; phylum Chordata; class Amphibia; order Anura; family Pipidae; genus Hymenochirus; species Hymenochirus boettgeri. The sequence continues at coordinate 37,756 of JAACNH010002578.1, forward strand.
AGAATTACTGGTATTAATACATATACTGTAGTTCTGGTTGGTACAGGGATACTATATAATATTGAGAATTACTGGTATTAATACATATACTG
>JAACNH010002579.1:0-15000 GCA_019447015.1 Hymenochirus boettgeri
ATAATTTTGGTTTTTATTTTTGAATTTCTGAACAATCGAGTTTGTGTTTGGTTTTTAATAGGCCGCACAATCAGTTGGGGCAAAATATTAGCACAGAACCCTTTAATTTCCGCTAAATATCTACTGATGGAAGTAGCACTATTTGTATACATTTCACATTAGAAGCCATACTTACTTGCCTAAACCTAACTTTAACAGTGTGTGACCCCTTTCAGTTGATGTTGGTTTCTTGCTCATAGTTTTGTTTCTGCAGTATCCACTGATTGTTCTCTCTACCTTCACTTAACTTCCCAGTGTTCCATTTGTAAAGACGGTCTTAACAGACATTGTCCATACTAAAGGTGGATTGATATTTTGTTGACCAATTTCAGGCCCTAATAAGTGCTGGTTTGTTGGTCCAATAAAATGTAAGCTTTGTGTTTCAATGTTTGGTGGATGTTTCATTGAATCTGTAATCAACTGGTAGGAAGATTTTTTTGTTGTTGTTTTGTTTGTGAATTTTTTTTATAATTGTAATTTTTGTTTTTTCTGATATAGTATAGAATACGGTATTCTTAAAGGGCAACTATTGTTGGTCCACACAAACTTTCAGGTTTTTAAAGTCTATTTCCCAGGGTGAGTGATGGTAGGACCAGTGAGCTGTTAAAGCTGTCCTATCACTGCTCAATGTGTCACTGCATGTGTCATTATCATTCCCTAATGTAGAGATAGCAGACACTGTCATGCTGTGGACATGGAGCAACCAGTGGTGAGCTCACTGTTCAGCTACCCAAGGAAATAGAAATAGGCTTTGTACCTCTCGGGAAATAGACTTAAAAATCTTGAAATATTAGAGTATCTTCAAGTCCAGTTTTTGGACCCTGTTAAATTTTGAATTAAAAAAAAAAATAATTTCGATTGCGATTTGCCCATTTCGGGAGAAGAATTAGTCAGGCACCATCTAGTCCTGATGCACAGTTATACTTTTTTTCTAGCCTGCTAAATTTATTACCCTCTTAGAATTAAGCACCTTAGTAAAGGTATTTTAACGGAACATTATCCCTTGGCCAAGATGAGCTGCCATTACAAACTACGCTTACTCACACAAGCCTGTCGCCTTTGGTGAATATTGTACTTTGCCTTACCAGGTGTCCGCAAATATGGTAAGATTTCAAGCTATTGCAGATGTAATTGGCAACAGACTGTTGGTCAAGTGAAGCTTTTTGTAAACACAGGCGTCGGTTTAACTTAGAGGAGGTATTGCAGGAATGGGAAGCAGAAACAAGGAACCAGGCTTCTAATGGTGATGCTTCTTGCTTTAGGGGGATGACACAAAAAACACTCTCATGTGCCATCAGGAAAAGAGCACTGATGAAGAAGAGGAGGTGTGTTTGTGTAGCCGCAGCCTTGAGTTGAGACGTTGCCTTTTTTTCCGTTCTTGATTTCTGACTAATGTTAAGGTAGCCGTACAGGTAGCCTTTAGCAGTAAAATGATAATTTAGTATTCACTGTGGCTCGAATCTAGAGTAATGTCGCTGTTTATTTGCTATAAAACCAGCATGAGGATTTATTTTTGTTTTGTATAGACTTTTTGTTTACGTAACTTGGAATTGTATCTACATGTGTATACAAAATGTTTTTTATTTTTTCGTTTTTTTTTAAATATATCAAGTTGGGTTTTTTTTCCTGCTGATTTCAAAATTATTTTTCTTTTCCCCTCCTTCCTTTTCTTTTTTTTTTTTTTTTTTTTTTTTTACATTTATTTTCTCTTTAGACCCAGCCCAACCAGACAGTTCCTCAAAGCCAACCTTCGCCTCCAGCACAGTCCTCCGTTCTGCCACCAACAACCTCTGTCTCAACACTAAACCAACTCCACCGCTTCTCCGGCCAACGTTACCAGCTGCTCCGGCTCTCACCGGCAACCGCCACGCTCCAGCAGCAGGCGATTCATTCAACCAAGACCCACCTTAACCAACTCCACCGCCGCTATCCGCCCAGCTAACTCATGCCTCCTCGTCTGAACCCCAGACCTTTGGTGACCTCAAGCACTGGTCAGCAGCCTCCATCTCTAATCGGAATACAAACTGAACCTCAGCCAATGCATTAAGATAAACCAAAAACATGAATAAACAGTTCAAAGCGGAGGTAGAACCACCATTCCGACCTTCACAGTTTCCCTCTTATGGTCAGACAGATGAAGACTTTTTTGTGTACTGTATACTAAATGGGGATAAAAATACCATACTGCCAAACATAAACCAAAGTTTCTTTGTTTTTCTTTTTCTTTATTTTTTAACAATACCATTTTGTTTTTATTTGAATGAATTTTAATTTTATTTTAAAGCATTACCCCCTGTAATATTTACAAATCCCAAGGGATTTCTATGTTTATTTGTAATATTTTTGGTCACATTTTTATATGTTTAAAAAAAAAAAAGGGAACTTTTTAAGTCCTGAACTGTGTTGTAAAAACCAGGTCTGTCATTTATTTTCTTTTGATGATTTTCAATCAACTCTTATTGTTGTATATCACATTCTTAATACTTTATTTTCTATGTCTCTTTAAAATATATTGTACAATTGTATAAAAAAAAAACAAAAAAAAATGACTCTAAAAATCTGTGTTGTAAGCATCTTTTTATGAAGTGTTTAAATCTAGAATGTTTTGAATTAAAATAATCTAGTCTATTTTTCAGCTTGTAAGGAAAACGCGTTGTCCTGTCTGTCCCTGTGTACGTGGATGTGAAATCGACATTGGCCATGTTCCATGGCTAAGTGTTCTGTGATTTAAGTGGTTATTTATTTGCTGTACTTGTCCTGGTGGATATCGTGATGTCTGTATGTGTACGCCACAATTCTGTAAAATTTGCTGCATTCTAATATTTCTTCTTCTTTAAGAAAGCTGTGTTTAGAGAAAACACGGTGGTGTCCCAAATATGCAGCAAGGTTATAAATACATTTATATTGCAGTTGGATTGCTGGATTAGGGATGTCCAACCTGCAGCCTCCAGAAATTTAAAAAATGTTCAACTCCGCCAGTTTCCCTGGCTGAACTCTGCAATAGCAGTTTGGGCGGAATTCTCTGAATGCTGTGTTTGTTTTTAGGCGTGATCCAATAAAGATTTAATGTTTTGAAGGAAGTACAGCCTATCGTTTATTTGAATAGCAATTTGCAGCCGGGGAATGTAGGAAGTTTTAGTAATGAAACATCTGGAGAACAGCAGGTTAAACATCCCTACTCTGAATCATCACTTCCCACTGTCAGTTACTCAGTAATCATCTAATCATGTATAAGTAATTCTGCAGTCCTTGACTTGTTGGCCATCACCCAAGTTTTGATTCATTATTTGAGAGTGCGCCCACTAGAGATTAAAGGATAATTGTTTTGCCTCAGTGCATTTTTTTTTCTTTATAGAGAGTAAAGGTATGCAGCCTCCCCATACATTTTTTTTCCAGACTTCGAGCCTCTCTGCCTTCAATTAGTTATGCTGTGAAGGGGGCGTAACCATTCTGTCTGCCTCTAAACTGTCACTCAAAGCTGGCATGCGAGAAAAACACTCCTCCACCCCCTTTGTTCAGCTTGATTATGTAGGCTGTATCCTTGCAACAAGACATTTCAAGTTTATTTGACTGGCAGAGGAGGAGAGAGGTTGTAACAGACATTACCACCAGTTAATAATAAGTGTTATGTTAACCATGGCCCTGGGGCCTGCCAGGAGGCAGGCTTTTTTTTAAACTCCTCTTGCTTGCGTGTGATATCTGAGGGAGGGCAGCATGGTTGTAAATGTGGGCGATTTCAGCTGCTGGAAGTGTGGACATGTAATGGGGCTGTGTCTTTAAATACTAAATGTGATGGAAGAAAGGATTTGACCTTGCTTTGGCCATTAAATAATACATTAGTATGTAGAACAATAATTTAGCATTAATGATTTCTAATGTGTGCACTTGTACAGAATTATTTTGTTTTAGACCTGTTGGTACTTCTTTAGGATGGATTCTACATGCATTTATCATTTTTCATTCTTTTCAAAGTATTGCCCTGCATACCAAGTGTATTTTATGCTATGGAGAGAGCGTCAAGGTACAAACTAAATGGGGGTTGGGTGAGGGATAGTTTTCAGAACCAAAATATTGTGCAAGAGAGGTTAGAAAAAGTCGATTGACGGCTAGGCCACACTAGCGCAATAGTGCGTGCGAATTTTAAATTCTATGAAAATCGCTCCAGTGCACCGAAATCGTGGGATTTTTGATGCATTGCAATTGCGCATCTGTTTGCGATATATCACATTTTATGTGCAATTGTATGCGATTCCATATGTCAAAAGGCAAAAGCGCCATCACACCTAAATTGCGTGCAAATTGTTACCGGAATTGCACACGCAATAGAGTGCGAATGCGCGTGCAATTCTGTTTGAGATGCAATGTGACCGTGCCCTAACTCTTAATTAAGGGGTAGGTCTTATTCATTAAAGGCAGTTTGGCCCATGAGGTTTGCATGCTATGAATTGGCTGATTCCACAAGTTTGTATCCCATTGACATGGAAAGATAGTATAGTAACTATGTCCCTTATTATGGAAAGTGCTTCAAAACATTTGTGAGCAAGAGTCGCCCTTATACGACTACTTTCTCCTGAGAATAACATTTCTAAATTTTCCAATAGTCCTTTTGTCTTCTCTTAGTATTACTGTAACCCAGGAACGAGTTAACCAGAATAGAGAACATTACGAGTGTCTGCCTTCTGTGTTCATTGCTTCTTGGTCTGTTTGTGGGTTCTAATGCATAGCAAAATGTTTTAGTTCCTATAAATGAAATGCCTTATGAAAGGTGTACCTCATCTTATTGTGTAGAATAATGTAGATAATGTGATCTGTATTTATGTCCTTTTATGATTTAAATGTCTAAGTGTATAATTCATATTTTACCATGAAATTGTAAAATGGGTGGACGCCTACAGATTGAATTTTTAAATATTGGATGTGTTAACGTATTTAATCATATTATGTGTGTTGTAATTTTCAACTGTGCGGTTGTTAAAGCAATTAGAAAAAATGATTATAACCCCATGAGAGGACGGAAATGTAGCCCAGTTTATTTCCCAGGTAATGTACCCAATTTCTGTACTTGCAAATGATGTATATACCTATTGTATGTATTTTGTGTTGGGTTTTTTTTTCTGTTATGGTAAATTGCTTGACTTGATCCTAGGATTAAAGTTTTAAATATTTTTGTGTGTTGTATTTTGTGTCATCGTTCTATATTTTTCACGAATCATTGGGTTTCTGAGGAATCATTTGGCTAGATGTATAGTTTGTTAAAGTTTTTAATATCACAAGGGTTGTTTGGGCTATTTTTCCATTTTCTTTGTTTTCTTGAATAGTTAAAAACAAAATGGCTGACATTTTCCTCTGGTGAGTAAAATATGAAAAAACAATTACATCATTTTTAGATGTAAATGTAGACCACGATCTTGTAATTCTCTTGTCAATGGGGGAGGTTGCTGTGGGCAACTTAATGATAATGAAGTATATTATAATAATCAAGTAGTAATATAATAATCAAGTAGTACTTTCAAGTCTTGTTAGGACAGCAGTAGAGAAATGTATCTTCCAAGATCGCTTCTAATAAAATACCCTAAAAACAAAACAGCAATTAACTTAATAGTACTCTATTTCCTGTTTCCATGGTTGTCTGCAGTGACGTCAGTCCCTTTAATGTCTATGGGACTAATGAAGTGTAGAATGCCCAACTGGAAGGTTTTTACCAGCAGAGGGAAACCCAAGAAGACTCTTAGTCACAATGATATTTTGTTTTAGGTAACATGTACAACTCACCCATTGAACAGTCACATTCATTTACAGTTAATGCTCTTATACTCAGTGCTGCCAAGGGCCATACAGAAGTGGTTGATGAAAAGTTGATACCAAGCTGGAGTGGCCACGTAATGTTAGGCAGCTGTTGGTAAAAACAAACCTGCCTTCTTTTAATCTCACCATGAACAGCACATAGAAAAGAAAGGATTAAAGCCTAACATAGAGCCCAGGAATCTTTGAATCTAATGGCGAAACTAATAACTTGGATTGTGCCCTCTTGTCCTGGACTCCTGATACACTGTAAATATGTAAATACTTACAAATTCACACTGAAGATAATGACCGCTTGCAAGGTTAAAATTGAACATTTGTCTGCAAAACTTTCTCCTATAACATTTTGTTTTGCAGTTAATGTTGAGTTAAAATAATTCTTATCTCCCAAAGCATTCAGACAGACAGCCTGCCCTGCAGTAGCCGAGTAGCCTGTTTGGTCCTTGGATGAGGGGTGGACAAAAGATGCCTCCGCAGAGGGGGGGGGGAACATCTTGACTAGACCGTTGGTAGGTATATCTTTGGTTAGGAATGTCTTGGAAAGTAATCTGTTCTTTAAAGGGTATCTCCACTGGTAAAAAAAAAATTTGGTATTCAGTTTTATTGAAGAACAGGAGGTAAAGGAGCCGTTGTCTTGCCTCCTCTTCTTCAATAAAAAGTTCCGGAGCCGGGAACAAAGGTAAGGTACTTACCCAATCACTCACTCATCAGATGTGTCTCCTGACAGGTCCTGACGGCCTCTATTCTATGGAATATGTCTACCTAGGAGGTAAGTTTATGGGCAGGAACAACTTTTGCTCATGTAGTATTATAGTAAACCACAATATAATTACCTTCCCCTGCTTCTCTTCCTCCATAGTTAAATAGTACACAGGGTGAGGACCTAATTTGCGAAGTCCTGACCTCTGGGTACTTAACCAAACTGCTGGAATACTTACTTAAAGCCTCGTCTGCGATCTGGTCGATCCTCCTTTCTGCCATGCGATGCAGCCAATGGGAAGACACCTCCATGCAGAGATTTGAGTAAATATTCATTCCAGCAGTTAAGTTATTAAAGTACCCAGTGGTGATGACTTAGCGATATGGGTCCTCACCTGGGAAATGTGCAGTTTTGGATTGGCGAAAAAAGGGTGAGTATAATTTTCTTGAGGCACATATTTATTATAACATTGCACAGCGCTGCTTCCCAAGTAGCACGGGCCAGCGCTCAATTCCCGCATCAGTTACCACTGACCAAGCCCAGTAAGTTCATGACAAAATGCATCTATATATCTATAATTTATGGGTCATGTGATAATCTGCTATATAAAGTGAGAAACTTGTATGTAAGTTATTGTATGTGCTCACTCACCACCCGAATGTACCCAGATGATGGCAATGCTCACCGGAAAGACAGCACCCCTGTAAGCCCAATTTGAATAACAAAATGGCAAGCTGAGTGTGAGGAAGGCAACCTACTAATGGGAAAAGGGTTTTAATGGTAGGTGGAGGGCTTGCAAAATGAGAGGGAGGGGGTGGGCAGTTTTTCAGACTTTGGTGGTGGGGGGGGGAATCCTGGAGAACTATTTGAGCTGGGATGTAAGTTAAGGATTTATTACACTACAGAATGGGGCCAGTAGTGGGGGAATATATTAGTTTTGGGGGTGGACATGCCCTTTAAATGGTCCGATGGTCTTGCCTATGTACACTAAAGACAAGGGCACTTCAGTTAATAAACACAGAAGTCTGTTGATATTAAACAGTTTACCAGAATACGGATGGTTAAAAGCCGAACCCAGAATCGGTGAGCTGCATATATTGCAACTACAACATCTATAACAGCCCTTCTTTTTTGAGAAAGTAAATGGTGTTTTTCTGTATTTTGATACGGGATCTGCTTGTACAATTCTGGAATAAAGGGATCTACCCTTTTGATACACACATCTAGGTTTCAATTAGTGTTTGAACCTAAGCTGGGATCCCCTTAATAGCAGACCAGTATTAATCAAGATTCTGCTTGATCCCTATTGAATTTGTAGTAAATTGGTGAAGGGAACACTATGGGGTGCTTTTAGCTTCATTAAGAACATCTCTGACCCCATAGTGATTGTCAATGGGGAACGTGCTGTGGTAAATACACTAAGTGTGAACCTAGCATGTTTATCTGGATCCTGTAAGGGGTTTAGGTTCCCCAATGGTGTTGTTTGGTTTGAACTGCACAATGTGCCAGAAATGTCTATTCTAAGACCTGCAGGTTTATTCCATTGACATACTATGGATTATAGCTGTCAGATAGGTGGTTGGATGTGTGATTCCTACTGCCTGAAGGGCCCTGAATAATCCTTCTTAAACCTTGGACAGGAACCACTAAAGCATGGGCTTTTAATGTCTGTAAGTCGGTAAAAATAAAAAGCTTTATTCCAGGATGTATGAAAAATGAATTTTCCAGCATTCTGTGCAGCCAGGGAATTTGGGAGTTGCAGAATTTAAACATGTTAAAAGTTCAACACCCATGCTCTATATTTATTACACTGTATTGCATCTTAATACATTCATTAGCCAATGGACATAAAAAAGAAGCTTACCGCTAACAGATAATGTTGGGAGTTGTAGTTTTCAAACATGTGCATATTCAAACCCTGGGTAGGAATCCCTAAAGCATTGGCTTTTAATGTCTGTAAGTCAGTAAAAGCACATTATTCAGAATATATGAAAAAAAAATTCCCAGCATTCTGTGCAGCCAGGGAATGCTGGGCGTTGTAGTTTTCAAATGTGAAAAGTTCAAACCCATGCTCTATATCATTACACTGTATTGCATCTTAATACATTCATTAGCCAATGGACATAAAGAAGAAATTTACTGCTTACAGAGAATGCTGGTAGTTGTAGTTTTCAAACATTCATATTCAAACCCTTTGACAGATATGCTAAAGCATGGGCTTTTAATGCCTGTGTAAGTCATTTAAAAGGGCTTTATTCCAGGATATATGAAAAATAAAATTTCCAGCATTCTGTGCAGTCAGGGAATGCTGGGAGTTGTAGTTTTTAACATGTGAAAATGTCAAACAATGCTCTATATCATTACACTGCATTTCATCTTAATACATTCATTAGCCAATGACATAAAGAAGAAACTTACTGCTTACAGAGAATGCTGGTAGTTGTAGTTTTCAAACATGTGAAAGGTCCCAAGTTCAACACCCCTGCTCTATACAATCTGGATACATGCATGCCCCCATCCATTTCTTGAAAGTGAGAAATATGTGTTTATATGTTAGATTATTAGGGCAATGCTATTATAATAACATGAGTCTGTGAGGTCCTTCTGTTATAAAAAGGCTCTCTATTCATTTATACTCTGTGGGGAGCTTTTAGCTCCTTTAAAAACATTTCTCCCTAATATGTATAGCTAATCACTATCCTGTGTTCTCCTAACACTATAGTAATTGTAGATCTGGAGCTGTTGTGGTTAATACTAATAAGTGTGTACCTAACATGTTAATCTGGATCCTGTGTAGGGTCTCGTAGTCTCAATGGGGCTGTTTAGTTAGAATTGCACATTGTGGCAGGATTTCCTGGTACTGGCTGGCAGGTCAAATAAAAATGGGAGGGTATGTGTGGGTTTGATCATATTATTGTGGTGGGATTGCCTGGGTCCTTTTTAGGACTTTCAGACATCCCATTTGAGCCTCCCCCTGGATACTTGCTGGGAGCAGATAGGGAGAGCAAGTTCAGAATTGATCCTAATACTACCAGCTAAATGAATGTAAGTAGCCTCTCTTGGCCCCACAGCTAACAGCTATATGCATAAGGGAGAGGCAGACAGATCCCGAGTCACTTGCATGTTTGTGCACTTGTGTTGTATCACTGAGAGCATGACCCCGAGCTTTCAATAAAAATAATTACCTAGCAAAACACACACACATCATTTTCACTGTGCGCCAATGGGCACACTTTTGATAGTATAATATATATATATAATACAGTGTTGACACTCAGCTATACAACCTCCTCCAGGGTTTCCTAATGTCCCTCTTCCTGCTCACCTCAGGCAGCTGCAGAGTTTAAATTCATACAATTCTCTATGCTGCTGTCAATCACAGGGCAAATTGGATACATTTTAAAACAAAACAATGCTGCTTCTTAAGGTGGCCATACATATATACAATTTACTTACCCGACCGAGCGCTCCCGCGACATTCGATCGATCCTGCCAGAACCGTCTCTCCCGTTCTTCTATGCAGCCGACATGCGATCGCAAAATCCCATTCATTTTGCTATCGCATGTCGGTCACATAGAAGAACGGGAGAGGCAGTTCTGGCAAGATGATCGAATGTCGCAGGAGCCCTCGGTCGGATAAGTAAAAATCGTATATATGTATGGCCACCTTAACTCACAGCTCAATTAACAATGTTACAGTCTATGTAACAAGCTATGTAACAGTCTATGTAACAAACATATAACAGTCTATGTAACAATCTATGTAACAAAACTCTAACAGTCTATGTAACAAAACTCTGTAACAGTCTATGTAACAAAACTATGTAACAGTCTATGTAACAATCTATGTAAGCCTAGTAAAAACTATGTAACAAACTATGTAACAATCTATTTAACAGTCTATGAAACTAACTATGTAACAGTCTATGTAACAAACTATGTAACAGTCTATGTAACAATCTATGTAACAGTCCATGTAACAATCTATGTAAACAAACTATGTAACAGTCTATGTAACAATCTATGTAACAGTCTATGTAACAAACTATGTAACAATCTATGTAACAGTCTATGTAACAGTCTATGTAACAGTCTATGTAACAGTCTATGTAACAGTATGTAACAATCTATGTAACATATGTAACAATCTATGTAACAACTATGAACGTATAGTAACAATATGTAAACAGTCTAAAAGTCTATGTAACAGTCTATGAAACAGTCTATGTACAAGTCTATGTAACAATCTATGTAACAAAACTATGTAACAATCTATGTAACAGCCTATGTAACAGTCTAACAGTCATGTAACAGTCATGAAACAGTCTATGTAACAGTCTATATAACGTCGTAACAGTCTATGTAACAGTCTATGGAAACAGTCTATGTAACAATATGAAACAGTCTATAAACAATCTATGTAACAGTCTATGTAACAGTCTATGAAACAGTCTATAGGCACACAGGAAGAAGTTGAATAGCAAACAGACTGAACAGGCAGAAAGAGGGGATTCCAGGAATTCCCCCTAAAACACCCTGTAGCACTATATAAACATATACTGAATGCATACAGATGTGCATAACCTAAAGATTCAAATAATAGAATATTAATAGAGGTAACACTCGGGTGACACGCAGCTTAACTGCAGTTTATTACCTGTGTCAACACATGTTTCGAGCAACACTGGACCCTTTTTGAAGTTGTCCATTGTGAAAAAGGGTCCAGTATGGGCGAAAAACATGTGTGTTGCCTGAGTGTTATCTCTATCAACATTGTATTTATTTGAATCTACTTTATGCTGTTAAGGATGGAAGCACAGATAGAGGTAGCCAAGTTGCTGTTACCAGTGTGGAGGACTACTAATACTTTTGTGCATAACCTAAAGGTTCCCTTGAAAATGTGCATAATGAAAGGGACCTATGTGCAGTGATGCTAGACATCTGGCTGCTGCCTCAGTTTGCCCTCCCTTAATTACCATATGATATGGGAGGAGTTTCAAGGGCACCGATTGGGGTTAAAGTCATACAGTAGTCTGTTACTGTGATGAGTGTAGTTTCCCTTAATCGGTTTGCATTCATTGCTTGTAGAATATATGACATATAGAGAAAAAGTTATGTTTATGGCAGAATAAGGCGCAATCCAGGGTTTACTTGTATAATAAGTAAACGCTAATCTAAACCTGTCCGACCTTTGACTGTCATAAAATCAAATAAAACAAGTGTCACGATGTTTAAATTCTATGTATCTCATTTGCACCAATAGGCTACTGCCTTTCTTTATTCAATGAATGGTAGCAGGGGAAAGGTTTCGTCTAGTGAGAGTTTACAATGCGTTATGGAATGTGTTTCCCTTTACATGGGTTTGGCAGCCCTTTAACATGATATTTTTATTCGTACACATGGTCTAAACCGGTTGGTTATCTGATCACCATCTCCAATGGACGCACAGTCACACGAAACGTATAGATGTGTCCAATATCAATAGATAAGTCCCATCTCAAAACAAAAATCATATTCTTAACCAGGATCCTCCCAGACCTGAGTTGTATTCAGAGCAGGATTATCCACAAGGCAACCCATGGCAACTGCCTAGGGCCCAGGAAACTCAGGGGGCCCAGCTTCAAAAGCAGTAAGTAACAATTATAGTCATACAATATATTTAAAAAAAAGGGGCCCTAAATTATGGCCCTGCCTAGGGCCCCACATGATATTAATCCATCTCTGGTTGTATTAAACTTTACTTTTCCATCCTAACACTTCTAAAATTACATGGAGCAACCCCTCACTGGCAAGGTCAACTCCTCTGCTGCCATTGCAAGCTGGTACACAGAAATGCGTAAAAGGCGGCTTGTTAGCGTCCCTTAACCATTGGCCATGACATCACCATTGCGGCCTTGACTGGTGGACATATACATGGAAGAAGTACCGCCTACAGTAGGGCTTCATTGTCTTATGGCCTGTAATTGTATGGAGGCAGGGGTCGCTATTCTACCTCCCTTTCTTCTTGCTATTTAGATATCCCATCACAAATTCTGTCTGTTCATGGCAGTGCATGTACAAAGCCTGGATTGCTCCTTCTGGGTTCATCCAGGATCTACTACGTCTACCTGAGAAAGTCGGTTCAAATGTTTGACAAGGGTTTTCTCGGTAGTTAAGAAGAAATGGGAGGTATGAGTAGGGGCCACTTCCTCTTAAAACTTATAGCCTTAAAGGTGAATGTAACCAATATTTTGTCTTAACCCATTTGAATTTTGAAACTATCTGTGTGTACCAGATCACAACACAACATTTCCCTCAAAGACACAATCTTAACAAAACCATGCATGTGTACACAAAAAACTAAAATGGAGCCTTGACAACCCATGCATGTGTACACAAAAAAACTAATATGGGGCCTTGAAAAAAAACATGGGTTAAAGAACCAACGTCACGACAAAAGGTTGGAAATGTAGGTAATAAACACTATTAATGTTAACAGGTGAACTATTCCCTCCCATGTATTATTAACCAGCAGGCAGTGCAGGATGATGTTTACTTTGATCATTTTAACACCTTCTCTATATTCTCTATCAGATTATATTAGCACCTCTCCCATTGGTTCACAATCATTAGCAAATCAGGAACATAAATTAGTAACCTAATTGATTGTGGGTGGAACTTCCCTGCTTCTTCCCTCCCCTTCTGCTGCGGGGAAACACCATTGGTCCAACCATAGACTTGAATGAGACTAACATGACCAGTCCCAAAGGACCATGGGAAACAGAGGCAAAAAGTGACAGCTGCATGTTTGTGTATATTTGGACAATAATTTAAATTCTGCAGGTTTCTGGCATTATGAACAATTGGTTTTTCTCACTGCACAGTCTTGATTACAGGCAGGTCATCTAATAGTTAATTGACAGCTCTGGCAGTGGGATGGGAGAGGAGACTTGTAACTTTGTATCTTGTTTGTGACACAGTTGTTGGTTTTAGGGATCAGAGTTACAGCGATCTGTTAGCAATTACAGTTTTTGACATTTTTATTTTAGTTTTACCTCTCCTTTAAACATTACTAATGGGGCGTAGGGATCACCATAGCAACCATAGCGATTGGTATTGGGCCTGGAGCCAAAGGGGGCCCTACCAGGTCCCCTGCAGACATATCCACCCCTAAGAATCGTTTTACCTCACGTAGTTCAGTCCCACAAACCCTATTTCGTTTTACTTAGACCTTTTAAAGAGGCTCCCAGGCTCAGATATTCTACTTAAAAAACACTGCTCCCCTCTTAATCCGTGATAGTGACATTACGGCCAATGACTGACGCCCGTTACAGAACGACACTCCTCTTCTACTGTGCATGCTCGGAACCAACCAGCTCGCAACAGCACCAGGGGAGGGGTGTCCACACCAGCGAGGGATCGGGGGGGTTTATATAAGTAGAATATCTGAGCTGGGAGCATCTTTAAAAGGTACATGTAAAACGAAAATGGGGTTTGTGTGGCTGAACTACGTGACATAACAATTTTCATAGGAAGGTGGACATTCCCTTTAAAAACCTGCCCTGGTTGGGTGGAACTGCACTGAATGTTTTTTTGGGGGGGCTGAGGGGCCCATCTAAAATTTTGCTGTGGGGCCCTGGGATTTCTAGGTATACCACTGCACTATATGCCCTTTAGGTCCTTATTACATGGGAAATCACCTGAACTTGTCATTTTCTTACTAGAATTTAGCAGCTGATGCAATAAGAGGTGCAAAACTGAGTTACTGCAGTTGGATAAAAATTCAGAAATTCCACCCAATCAATATTATATACGGGACACACCCTCGGGAACCCCACCCCCCATCCTCCACCCCACCTTATTGGCCTGTGACTTTGGAGCCTTGTGGGAGTTTGTGATGCTCCCTTGTTGTGCAGGAGACACCCCAGAAGCTGGGAGTCTCAAAGAACTAAAGGGAGGGGTGGGATAAATGAAAATCTCATTGGATGCTGATGATTAATAGCATGGGCACATTTTTGCACCTCTTATTGCATCAGCCCCTTATGTTGGCCATAGACTTGGTTAGAACAAAAAATTGGTGGTGGTAACATCAGGCCAGGTACCACTGACTTACCTTGCAACCAGTGGCGTAACATTAGGGCCTGTGACTGGGGGGTCCGGGAGGTAAGAAGGACCACTATCCCCTCCAGAAGATACACACAATCAGCTGTTTAAAAGAACCAGTTTAAAACCTCCGCCGATTTCAAAACAGCTGATGGTGATGTTGGATCTTCTAAGGAGGGGGAGGGGGTGAGTCAGGGACCCAGACTCCATTCTTGAGGGGGGGCCCAGCCCCCTGCAGTTATGCCCTGCTTGCAACCTTCCCATGACATTCCTGGGTGGAGAACTATTGTGTGTTACAGTTTTCTTAAAATCCTGTTAAAATGAAAAGTACTTGGGACAGGGATATAGGACTGGTAATTCCTACCTCGAAAGAACAG
>JAACNH010002579.1:20000-37836 GCA_019447015.1 Hymenochirus boettgeri
AGGAGCAGTAATGGGAAATGACTAGTATTATTTCTACTTTTAAAACTACCGTATTGTTTGTTCATTTATTTCAGAAGTTAAAGTTCATAACATGGATAACATCTGATTTGTATCTGTGACAGCTGCCATACCCCATCTAACATCTTATTATAAAAACAATCACACTGAATGTTACTATAAGAAGCAGAGTGGTTGTAGCCGTGTTAGTCCAGTAGCATATACTAAGAGATGAGTACTGTAGGATAAGGTGATAGCTTTTTATGAAGGACTGACAGTTGACCCGAGGAAGAGAGAAGTGCTCCTTGGTGACTTCTAATATCCATTCATTTACATTAGGGGAGGTACATTATCCATTTTCCATTGGGAGTACATTATCTATTATACATTATAATCACCACCACAGATTCTTCCAAATTCCAATTCTTTGCCTCCCATTCAAACAGTTTAATGTAATGTTCCCACCTTACCAGTGAATAGAGAATAGACAAGTCTCACTTCCTTATAATCAGCATACAACGCTATAAGTGTATTATGACAGATAGACCCATTGAATTGTATTGGAGGGGTAGCATAGCTAAGTGACTTATAAGGAAATAATTTACTGTACCATAGCTGAGTGACTGTTATAAGGAAATAATTACTGTACCATAGCTAGTGGCTATATAAGGAAAATTTACTGTACCATAGCGAGTGACCTTATTAGGAAATAATTTACTGTACCATAGCTAAGTGACTATTATAAGGAATAATTTACTGTACCATAGCTGAGTGACTCTTATAAGGAAATAATTTACTGTACCATAGCTGAGTGACTGTTATAGGCAATAATTTACTGTACCATAGCTGAGTGACTCTTATAAGGAAATAATTTACTGTACCATAGCTGAGTGACTGTTATAAGGCAATAATTTACTGTACCATAGCTGAGTGACTCTTATAAGGAAATAATTTACTGTACCATAGCTGAGTGACTGTTATAAGGCAATAATTTACTGTACCATAGCTGAGTGACTCTTATAAGGAAATAATTTACTGTACCATAGCTGAGTGACTCTTATAAGGAAATAATTTACTGTACCATAGCTGAGTGACCTTATAAGGAAATAATTTACTGTACCATAGCTGAGTGACTCTTATAAGGAAATAATTTACTGTACCATAGCTGAGTGACTGTTATAAGGCAAAATTTACTGTACCATAGCTGAGTGACTCTTATAAGGAAATAATTTACTGTACCATAGCTGAGTGACTGTTATAAGGCAATAATTTACTGTACCATAGCTGAGTGACTCTTATAAGGAAATAATTTACTGTACCATAGCTAAGTGACTATTTAAGGAAAAATTTACTGTACCATAGCTGAGTGACTCTTATAAGGAAATAATTTACTGTACCATAGCTAAGTGACTATTATAAGGAAATAATTACTGTACCATAGCTGAGTGACTCTTATAAGGAAATAATTTACTGTACCATAGCTGAGTGACTCTTATAAGGAAATAATTACTGTACCATAGCTGAGTGACTGTTATAAGGATCAATATAATCTACATCTTGCAAGAACTGGGCTAAGGCAGACCTGTAAGATATATCTTATAAAGCACCTACAGCCTCAGGCCTTTATATGTTAACATAAAGCCACTGTGAATCCTAACCTCATACTTACAGTAAGGGCCGTGGGTACATTATCCAAAATAATTCACTATTGTTTTATATACTATCTATAATATAAAACACTATTGCTTAATATTAATAAGCACCACTAAAGATGTTGGCGCTATACAATTCCATAATAAGATATGAGTGTGTTATTTTATTCATTGTTAATGCTTTTATACAAGGTATCAGGTGGGTAATAACAATTAACTTTAAATAGGTACACTATTGAGAAATGCATTGCACAGGGCTGTGCTGAGATCAGATACACTTCATTGTCCTCCCCCTGCAGCTCTGCACCCTGTTGTTTCTATAGGTGTAACTATTAAAGGGGAGATGTCGGAGGTATGTCCTATGGAATTTTACTGGAAATTACAAGCAATTATTTTTTTCAGACGATCAGCCTACCCATGTTGTATTTGTAATTTTCAATGAAACTCCAGTCTCCAGTCTCATGAGGCAACTTGCAGTCCTTACAGAGCAACACATGATCCTGAGCTTGACAAACAAACCTGTCAATGTGAACGAAGAATCAGCTGCTATTACTACAGTTAAAGGGCACATTCCTGTCTGTCATAACCAGCTCTGATTTCATTTTGCCCTGTGTCACTTCTTTATGCAACTGTCCTTTTCCTCATTGGCGTAACAAGAAATCTCTGGCTAAACTCTAACGTGGGCCCCTCCCTGCTTCATCCATAGTAATTATTGGGGGGCTGTATCTGTGGTAGGAAAAGTAAGAAATTGGGCCCCATGTTGTACTGTAAAATAAAATCCAACCATGGGGGGCAGTATGGACCTATTAAAGCCCTACCATTAACACCCTCCAACATTCCTATTTACAATCCCCTACCCCCTACTCCCTGTCAGATTGGATCTGTCCCAGTGAAAATAGGATGGTTGGGGGAAGAGTGTCGGACTGGCCCACAGGGTTACAGGGGAATCCATATGTGGGCCCACAGCCCATTCACCCCAAAAAAGTGTGACAGTAAGTAATGAATTTTAATAAACAATTGGAGTAAGATAGATATGGAAATAAGTGATAATAGAGATATGAAATGTTTATGTGGGCCCTTGGTCTCTGAATTCCTGGTGGGCCCCAATACCTCAGTCCAACACTGTGTATGCAGCAATAGTAACACCTCTCTTGTGCTCGAGAAGGTTCTGTCTATTGTAATCACTGTTTTTACTTTCATTCTTTACCCAGCAGCCTTTGTTTGTGACATTTGCCTAAAGGAACGGCAGAAACGATGTCAGCAGATACTCCAGCCAATATAGATAATTATGAATTGGGGAAAATGGAGAAATAAGCAGGAAAACAAGTAAGTATCAGAACTCACAAGTAGTGTTAAAACCTTCTACATCCTGGAAATCCTCTGTAGAGCTGGGAAGCTCACCACATTCTGCCAATTGGAGGTAGGTAACCCTTTACCTGGTTTCCACTAGGGGAGCTAAAACAGGAACAGACAATTCGCCTCACAAATGAAGTGCAGAACCAGACCATAACTGGGACTAAGGGCCGTATTTATACAGGTGCGGTATCGCTTTAATACTACCCGCGCTTTAAGATCGGTAAAAAACCAAATGTTAATTTACGATCAGCTTAACGATCGAATTTACTATAGATCTGCAATTTACCGATCGTAAATCTACGATACTGAAATCGTAGATTTACGATCCCCTAGAATGCCATTGTGGTAGTTTACTACCGCATGGTATTCTATGACCGAACGTTCGTTCTTACTGAGCGTTCGGTTGGAATGTACAATCGCACAATTACGACCCGATCGTAAATTAACTAACTCGATACCACGGCTTTATAAAAACGGCCCTAAGCCCAGTTCCATGCCTCATTACCTTATTTTACCTTGTAAACATAAGAAAGAACAGACAGCCTCCCAGTGTTGGGTAACGATAGGCCACAGCTTTTATAAACACAATTCCATTTATGTGTTTACTTCCATATTGTATACATCTTTGCCAATTAAATTGTCCCAGCTGTAGCCAAAGCTTGAATGCCCAGAGAGGGCATGTAACGGCTCCAAACACCATACCAACTGCAAGAACGTATCCGCCAACTGTGACTCCAACTAACCAAGCTTAGTTAGTCACCCGTTCTCAGCATTTAGCGCAACCTACACACAGCCTCCTCCTAATCATGTGGTTCCACCGGCCAATAGCTGCTCCCTCTCTCTGCAGGCGCGATTACATCATCACGTCTGCGCCCACTTTACCCAGTAATGCCCCGGGCATCCACTGTGTCTACCGGAGCTAATTTACCTCCAACCCATCCACCGGGCAGGTAACCCCATCTGGTCCCTAAACGGGTTTGGGCTACCAAAGGAGCTTGGAAGAAGAGGAGGAGCTACACCCGCAAACATATATATTTGTGTGCCACTAATGCATTTTAGATTAGAAATATAGCCGTTTGAATCCTCCTTTCACAGTAATCATCTGAACTCCATTTATTATTAGACTTTAATTTTTTGTAAGTTTTATTTTATTCTCCTTTAAATACAAGGTCAGAGACTCTCATGCTCTGTGATAGTAGGAGATTTAATTAGGAGGCCATTAGTGAGTGTTGTAGACACTGGGGCCTGTTTGGGAAATTCAGTCACAGAGTCCACTGCAAGGTCAAACTGCTAATTTATTAAACACTTGCGGCTGGAGCTCAGACAGAAGTCAGATTACAGCGAATAGAAATCATAGAGTTTCCTATAAAATACTGAAAACTTATCGTGGTATTGCATATGTAGCATAGAATTGAGCCAGAGGCATATTTATAAAGGCTTATATCACACTTTGTTATCGCCGGACTTCACGATGGCGGTTTACGTTATATCGGCGTATTTATAAAAACAGTGGTTATTGCTGTGATGCTTTTCACTGCGGCGAAATGCGGCGGTAATACTCAGTGCGTTACGTCTTATTTGTATTTGGAAACCAGTTGAACAGATATTTGGTCGGGTGACTGATAAGGCCATACGTCTATTGACATCAACCAATTCATATTTCCTGATGGAATTTCAGTAGGAAAGTAGCAATAAAAGTACTCCATCTTGTCTTGAGCAGATTGATGTGCATGGATGGGATCATGGAACATTTTTTGAGTGGTCCAATCACCTTTGACTGATAAACTGATTGATGTTGACGTGCAGTCTATCTCACATAATTGAGTAATTGAGAAACTGATTTATGACTGATCCGATCAGTCAAAAATAATTGTGTATGGCAGGCTTTAGACTGATGCTTTCAACCAATCATTGCTCTCCATTGCAACTCACTCAAAAATCCATCAGATTTTATATAATAGTGGGAAATTTTAACTCTCAAGTAGGAAGATTCAATAAAAGTTCTTATAGTTTAAAATGGTGCTAATTTTGCCCCAACCAATCAGAAACAGTTGTGTTCAAAATTATTCAACCCCCACTGAAATTGAGTGTTTTGGCCAGTTTGACATTGATTTTGATCATTTCAGTCATCTTGATTACAATTAAATCAAAGAGACACTTGTAAGTCAGACAAATATAACATAACATTTATAATGAAATAACCACCAATGTCTTTTCTGTGCTCACATCATTATCAGTTTTATTCATCCCCCAAGTGACATTCATTCTTAGTACAACATCCTTTTCCTGTTTAACAGCTTTTAAACTGAAGCCTAGCTTGGCACAAGTGTCTTGCAGCGATCTACGGGGATCTTAGCCCTTCTTTATGGGTAAAAGCCTCCAGTTCAGTCCATTCTTAGGCTTGCGTGCTGCAACTGCTTTCTTTAAGTCCCACCGAGGTTCTCAATCGGATTTAAGTCTGGTGACTGCGATGGCCACTCCAAAATGCTCCAGCCTTTAATCTGCAACCATGCTCTAGTGGATTGGAGGTATGTTTGGGATCATTGTCCTGTTGAAAGGTCCAACGTCTCCCAAGCCTCAGATTTGTGACGGACTGCATCACATTTTTTTCCAATATCTCCTGGTACTGAAGAGAATTCATGGTACCTTGGTACCATGGCACACGCTGAAGCTTCCCTGTACCTGCAGAAGCAAAACAGCCCCAAAGCATGATTGACCCCCCGCCATTCTTCACAGTAGGCAAGGTGTTCTTTTCTTCATAGGCCTTGTTTCTTCTCCCACAAACATAGCGTTGATCCATGGGCACAAACAGTTCTAATTTTTTTCATCAGTCCACGAACACTTTTGTGGTTTGTCCACATGACTTTTGGCATACTGCCGTCGACTTGGTGCTAATTTTGCCCCAGTTTTTAAATGTTAAATAACATCTGGTTGGTTGGGGCAAAATTAGCACCATTTTCAATGATTAGAACTTTTATTGAATCTCCCTGCAGATCCAACGTCATTTTGTTAAAAGATACACAAAGTGTGCAGCTGTAATATAATAATAGTATAATAATCACTCAGGCCCTTTCCTTTTGCCTGTACAATAGATGTTATGTTTTTTTATCCTAACGGGCGAGTTCTGTTTTTCCAAAGGATAGAAAATGAAAAAAAAAAAAAAAGGAAAAGAAGAAAGCCGTAGGCATCATCCACATTGTAAGTTGTACTTACCTGTATGGTTGCAGTTACCTGTTCAATGCAGTCAATTTAATGCAAGGATGTCCAATGGGTTATGCAGGTAGTATGTGCAACTTTACATTACATTGATTTAAACCAAATTTATTACAATAAACCCTGTAAAGTGCATAACATGTGGGTAATTAAAAAACTAAAGGCCCCTGACACACAGCACATTCTCTCAGTGCTGCTTTATCACATAACAAGGGGCTAACTATTGTTTTGGTAAATGATCCCATAATGCCTCTGCCCCAGGATACAGTAACCACCTAGCGTCACAATTATTGCATCAGATTAAACTTTTATTCTTTTTTTTTATTCTATAAATTTATTATATTTAATATTAGATATTAAATAGATACTATCAGGCCTATGTAATAAAGTTCTTATTGTTAAAATGGTGCTAATTTTGCCCCAACCAATCAGATCTTAAGTACCATTGAAAGTTAAAATCTTATTGGTTGGGGAAAAATAGCACCATTTTAACGATAAGAACTTTTATTACATTACCCTGGTATGAAGTATCCTGTCCCTCTATTGGTCTGTATGACGTCTTATTAAATTAACAGAATAGTTATTGGTACAGAGACAGCCTGTTATTTATGGGCTCTAGAATATCAGGTTTATACGTGGCAACAGACAAGTGTGGTAAATGTGTATTATCAAATGTAAAAAATTAAAGCCTTAAATATAAAAAAAATATACATAAGACAAATACAAAGGGAATTTCTAAAGTGGGTTAGTTTCCTTTAAAGTCATAAATCACAAAACACAAAATGTTTTGATAAAATAATATTGTAAACTCATTGGTTTTCTTCTGGTCTTCTTGTTTCGCTTTGCAGATAGGTTGGATATTCTCTTAATGGTGATTGGCTTGATGGGAGCCATTGGCAATGGTATCTGTCTCCCTTGATGAACCTGGTATTGGCGACTTGACTGACAGCATTTTGTGCCACAATTCAACCCTGAAGAACTCATGTAAGGTTTTTACTGTAAAAATACCCAAAAGACCCCACCATATTATTTCCTTATTTGGGGCTTGGTTAACTGGAATCTATGATGAAAGTATAAATAATAAGAAATCAATTTCATGTTTAGACATGTTCAGAATCAGTAAAGGATTTAGTATGCTTGCTTAGCTTAGCTGTTCAATGAAAAAATAAACATTGTGCATCCCATTGCCAGTGTAACAAACACCCATAGTCAAAGACATGGATAAAAACTACCACTGGTTTAGAAATATGCAACATTTATATCAGTGGTGTCGAACCTTGGCCCTCCAGTTTGGAAACTATAACTCCCAGCATGCCTAGGTTGTGCCATGGTTCAACACTAATTTATATAATAATCTGTATAATCATATGGACCTCAATTTCCTTGAAACTTATTATTGTACCTTAATAAACTGTTTTTTTCTTCCTTTGCAGCCGAATGCGAACAGTTTAAACCACTAGAGGAACAGATCGCAATGTAAGTGACAAAGTCTAGACTCTGCGCTACCGGTAAATGAGGCCATATATGTATAATGTAATAATTAGCTATAGGTACATTATTATTATTATATTCTATCGATTGGTATTTTAAATTAACATTGCTAAATACGACCTGTGCTGCAAAATACTGCTACTGCTGGGTATTTTGCACCCACCTGGGGGCTTATTTTAAAACTTTGCCTGTGCAGTTAATCTGCAGCAACCAATCAGCTCAGAGATGGATGAAGATCTAACAGGGCCCCGGCAGGGCTGACATTGGGGGCTCCCCTGTTTATGTTCTGTATGGACTGTTATACTGAATCAGGGGCCCTGGTTTTTACTGGGCCCTAGGCAGCTGCACCTGATGAAAGACAAACACGTCTGAAACACGTCGTGCTGTATCCCCAATAAAGAATATTAAGAGTCTTGTGTGACCTATTTGTAGCTGTGGCACCTCTTTTTAAATGAACCAATGCGATCCGATCATGTGCTTATAGTTGCAGGCTAGTTGATCTGGCCACACTAGTGTGATGCACTGCGTTGCGCTGAGATCCGCTTACCGGGCGCAGGCGATCACCAATTTTTTCACAGAATCATTGCTTGCGTTCTGATAATGGCAGATTCGTGGATCACATAGGGACGATGAGTCCGGGATAAATGTGAATCATGTGTCTGTAGGTGTACCAGTGGGTGCACATGGATGGAGTGTGCTTAGAGGGGTGCAGAGGGGCACAGTCCGTATAGGGAAGGGTGACTGGTTGGAATGTTGCTGTGACGTTGGGATTTGCAGTACGGAATCTTTCATATAGCTTGTATTTTCTACAAAGAGAATCAATAACATTATAACTAATAAACTATTTTCTCCATAAAACAGCCAGTCTACATTCTCCTACTGACGTCTCTTCTCCCCACAGATACGCCTTGTACTACGTAGCAATGGGAGCCGGTGTTATAGTCGGGGGTTATTTCCAAGTCTCCTCTGGGTTTTATCTGCCGCAAGACAGACTAGGAAAATGAGAGAGTCTTTCTTCCATTCTGTCTGTCCCAGGAAATGAGTTGGTTCGACATCACAAAATCTGGAGAACTGAACACCCGACTGACAGAGTAAGATAAACAGTTCCCTTACTTTATCAGACCAATGTATATCTAGATATATCATTAAAGGGCATGTCCAGCCAGAATAAACTTTTCATTTCTGGTAGAGCCCCTTCCCCCCCTCAAACCCCATTTTCGCAAGATGTCTCTGAAGGGACTTACCTGACATTAGAGATGTAATGTGGGTTCAAATAGAACCCGGTTTAAATTGAACCTGAGGGTTTCGAACTCCCGACGAAACTTTCGGAACTCCCGGATTTCACGTAACCCAGATTTTCCGAATTTTCGATTTTTATCGAAAATCAAAAGTACACGATCATCGAAAATTTTAAGTAGACGATCATCGAAAATAGAAAGTAGACGATCATCGAAAATTGTAAGTAGACGATCATCGAAAATGTAAGTAGACGGTCATCGAAAATTGTAAGTAGACGGTCATCGAAAATAGAAAGTACACGTTCATCGAAAATTGTAAGTAGACGATCATCGAAAATTGTAAGTAGACGATCATCGAAAATTGAAAGTACACGTTCATCGAAAATTGTAAGTAGACATCAAAATTAAGTACACGATCATCGAAAATTGTAAGTAGACGATCTCGAAATAGAAATACACAAACGATCATCGAAAATTGTAAGTAGACAATCATCGAAAATTGTAAGTAGAGCGGTCATCGAAATAGAAAGTACACGTTCATCGAAAATTGTAAGTAGACGATCATCGAAAATTGTAAGTAGACGATCATCGAAATTGAAAGTAGAGATCACGAAAATTGTAAGTAGACGATCATCGAAAATGAAAGTAGACGATCATCGAAAATTGTAGTAGACGATCATCGAAAATTGTAAGTAGACGATCATCGAAAATTGTAAGTAGACGATCATCGAAAATTAAAGTAGACGATCATCGAAAATTGTAAGTAGACGATCATCGAAATTGTAAGTAGAGATCATCGAAAATTGAAAGTAGACGATCATCGAAAATTGTAAGTAGACGATCATCGAAAATTGTAAGTAGACGATCATCGAAAATTGAAAGTAGACGATCATTGAAAATTGTAAGTAGACAATCATCGAAAATTGAAAGTAGACGATCATCGAAATAACCCTCGAAAGTAGCGCTCGATTTGGGTAACTCTCGAAATAGAGTGAAGCTCTTAAACATCCCGATCGTTAGAAAGATAGTTTTAAATAAGTTTGGTTCTATTTACGGGTTCCCCTGACCATCCCCCAGGTCTCTGTGTCAGTTACAGTTACCTACTATTACTATTTGTCCCTAAAAATGGACAGAAACTTTCAAATTTTTTTCTCTCATAGACTCTATGGGTTTTTTTTTCAAATTTTGAAAATTCTAAAACGGAGCGAAACTCAACAGTTTCGAACATCTCTACCTGACATGGTCCCTCACCACCTGGGCGCCTGCCCCTGCTACAGTTTCGAGCTCGTTTTGAGCAAACACAGGAGCAGAGACCGCCTGCTCTACTTCCTGATTGCGGCTGTCAGGCAATTGAGCATGACTTCACATTGCGCCTTAACTGAGCAGTGACAGGAAGTAGAGCGGCTGTCATCTGCAGAGCAGAGGAGGAGCAGGAGGACCAGGTCAGGTAAGTCCCTTCAGAGCATCTTTGATGTTTGTAAATATTGTGAAAATGGGTTTGAGGGGTCCTCTACCAGAATATTTAAAGTTTATTTTAGGCTGGACATGCCCTGTAAATCAATGTACAAATTTTTTGGGTTTAGATCTATCATTAAAATAATGTTTCATCTCTTCCAGTGACATCAGTAAAATAATGATGGGATAGAGATAAAATTGGTCACTTGTTCCAAATGTTTCAACGTTTACGCCGGAATAATAATTGCCTTGGCCTCAGGGTGGGAGCTGCCCTGGTTTATATGGCAACTGCACCACAGTCTAGCACTGTCAAGTGCACTCAGCTCTAAGGTAAATTATCTTTATCTATCATGCTCACTATCATCCAGTCTACTACCATCTATCTATATAGATATCTATCTATCTTAGAGCATCATCATCAGCCACCATCCAGCTATCTAGCAGTCCTCTCAGAAGTCAGTCAGTCATAACGACAGTAAGCATCTAGACATCAGCACACCTACAAGTCAGTACTTGCTACAGCACTATCTAGAGAGCAGCCTAGCCAGTCCTCCGACCAGTCCAGTCAGGCAGCCTCGAGCACCACCAGTCTAGTCAGTCAAGATCAGTCAGCATAGTAGCATAGGACAATCGTAGTCAGAAGCGTATCACGAGAGATCTCTCAGCTAGCAGTCAGTCAGTCAGTCAGTCTAACCTATCTTCGATCACTCCATATATCTATCTATCTATCATCAATCGTAGCATATAGCTATCATAGCATATTATCACCCTATTCATCATCTACTACTATATCATACCGTTATCATCACACACATCATCTATACATATTGATCTAGTCATCTATCATCAGACTAGCTATCAGATCATATCTACTATCTATCATTCATCTATCATATTCTATCTATATCATCATGATCATATTATCTATCTATCATCTATCATCTTTCTACTATTCACTATCTACGCTTCATCTATCTACTATCTATCTCTATCTATCTTCATATTATCTATCATATATCTATCATATCTATCTATCTAATCCTATCTATCTCTATCTTCTATCTAGCTATCTATCTATCTATCTATCACCATAGTACGTGTAGAGCACTCTCAGGACTTGTTGAAAAAATCTTTAACTTTGATTCCATAAGCAGCAAACAGATAGCGACGTTTCGGTCTTTGTCTCAGACCTTTCTCAAGCCTATTAGTCATATATCTATCTTCTAGCTATCTATCTATCTTTCACTCTTCTATCTATCTAGCTTCTATCTACTACTATCCATCTTCGATCTATCTATCTTCTCCTATCTATCTATCTTCTATCGTATCTATCTATCTATCATAAATCTATCTATCTATCTATCTATCTTCAATCTATCTATCATATATCTATCTATCTTCTATCATATTCTATCTATCTCTATCTATCATATATCTATCTGTCTACTATCTATCATATACTACTATCATCTACATATACTATCTATCGATCTATCTATCTATCTCTATCATCTATCTATATTATAAAACATAGCTGAATGCTCAACTAATAGTGAGAATAGGAATAACTCCCCACCCTGTAAATGATTTATTCTGTGTAAACCTTTTATTGTAATGTTGGTTTCCTTAACAAGTAAAGAACTATCGCTTATGCTGCAGTCTGGAGCAGTCGCTGAAGAGGTTCTGTCATCAATAAGGACAGTTGTGGCATTTGGAGGACAAGAAAGAGAAATAAAGAGGTTTTTTATCCCCATTTTTTCTTTTATGGCTTCTATTTGAACTGATATTTCTTTCTGTAGACTAGATTCAAGAGAGCGCTGCTGTAGAGCTGAAACTCTTCCCCCCTTTAGTCTTTTTTGGAACATAGGGTTTTGTTCTCCGAAAAGTGTAAAAGTTACAATTAACCTTCAAAATGAGCCATGGATCAATTTCTAGCTGCAGCATGTCAGAAGTTATGACTTGTAAAGGTGACCACTTCCTGCTTTTAGTAGTGATATCACCTGTAACCTCTGCTTGTGTCTGTCTCCAGGCTCTGAGCATGAAGGAAGACTGTGTTGACAACTGATGAGTGATATCATCAGTGCCCCCCATACCCATATAAAGCTACAGGAAGCATAGAGTGTTAACCTGTACAGCACCATAACTCCTGACAGGTTGCAGTTAGAAATGTTTGCCTTCCTCTGGATGAACAGTTAGACAGGAAATGAGGATATTGCTAGATGGGTTGGACTGATGGACGATCTTCTTTATTCAACCTCAAATACTATTTTTTTTTTTTTTTTTTTTTAGTCTGCCTTTATATCACTGTAACTTGTAATAGAAGGTAAGGCAGTATTCCAGCATCCCGGATTGTTGCTTAAACTTAGAATTTAGTTTTTAAATCACATTACTGTAGACTTTTCAGACACTATTGTTCTCAAAAATTGAGGCTTAACCCCATGATGTGGTCCCTCCACAGACTGTAACCTGCCCATATTTATTAATCTTGGTCCAATGAATCTTGACAAAAGTCGTGGTGATGTGACCCATCGTATTTCTTTCAGGTACACAAACAATTTACAGAGGCCAAGAAAATAGGAATTGAAAAGCCGTAGTCTCCCAGCTGGCGGTCGGTTTCATGTACGATATTTATGCTTCGTATGGACTTGGGTTTTGGTACGGCACGGTCATCATTTTACAGAATAGAGGCTACACCATTGGGGATGCACTTGTGGTAAGGCCAATGGCTTTCTGTGTGTAAAGTTGTTACATTTTTTATGGTTTCTGGGAATTGAAGTACAAATGGCACCATCTATCAAGATGTCTTGTCCTCAGATCTCCCACTCTCCAGGTTGTACACGTCATTTGCACTTGACTTTTACCGTCTGCTGATGTCATTTGTATCATTACAGAGCGTTCTGACAGCAGCAGTCGGGTAAAAATAAAAACTTTTTTTTTAGTCTATAATATTACAATTTACTTCATCAGGGGATATACTTACCCAGTCGGTCAGGTGATCACATTTGGTCAAGGTTATGGTGAATTAAACTTGAAAGTTATAACTTAACTGGTAGTTTAACTTCGGTTACAGTTGGGGAACATAATCCTGTTTAATATTCCTTGAGATTTCCCAGCAGTCTCCTGTAGTCTAATTTTGGTCGCAACACAATATATTGATGGATATTATAAATCTTGGACAAAACATCTAATTATGATTAACTTGCCATTTATTTTCTATCAGTACTTGGGCCTAGACTTTTCATTTTTGATTGACATTCGAGCAATATGATTGGAAAGGTGGTTGCATATGATTGGTTAGGATAATGTCTCGCAGTGTAGACCAGAATAAATCATGCTATGAAGGGATCATTTTGGTGCCTTTCCTCCCCGTAACAGATCTTCTTCTGTGTATTAACAGCAGCTATTGCATAGCCAGCGCGTCCTCTCATATGGAGGCATTTCCATAGCACGTGGAGCTGCGTACCATGTATTCCATATCATGATCAGGTAAGTTTCACAAAAAAACTCTAAATTGAACTTCCCTCTCTAATTTTAAATGTGAAGAGAGGAAGAAGTAAAAGAAACTATAAAGGACAAATGTAATTATAAACTTTGAATTGAGTGTGAAAGGCTGCACAAGCTCTATTTGTGAGTGTATGTGTGTGCTGTGGTTTTAAACCCTGTTCATTTCACTCAGGCAATCAAGACAGATAATCAGCTCTGATTAGGTCTGCTGCACAGCTCAATGCAATAAAGAGACAAGTAATCAGTGCTGATTAGGTATGTGACACAGCTGAATGCAAATAAAGAGACAAGTAATCAGTGCTGATTGGTATGTGACACAGCTGAATGCAATAAAGAGAAAGTAATCAGTGCTGATTAGTATGTGACACAGCTGAATGCAATAAAGAGACAAGTACAGTGCTGATTAGGTCTGTGACACACTGAATGCAATAATGAGACAGGTAATCAGAGCTGATTAGGTATGTGAACACAGCTGAATACAATAAAGAGACAGGTAATCAGAGCTGATTAGGTCTGTGACAAGCTGAATGCAATAAAGAGACAGGTAATTCAAGCTGATTAGGTATGTGACACAGTGAATACAAATAAGAGACAGGGAAATCAGCTCTGATTAGGTATGTGAGACAGCTGAATACAATAAAGAGCAGGTAATCAGTGCTGATTAGGTATGTGACACAGCTGAATGCAATAAAGAGACAGGTAATCAGAGCTGATTGGGTATGTGACACAGCTGAATACAATAAAAGCAGGTAATCAGAGCTGATTAGGTATGTGACCAGCTGAATACAATAAGAGGCAGGTAATCAGAGCTGATTAGGTATGTGACACAGCTGAATACAATAAAGAGACAGGTATTCAGAGCTGATTAGGTATGTGACACGGCTGAATGCAATAAAGAGACAGGTAATCAGAGCTGATTAGGTATGTGACACAGCTGAATGCAATAAAGAGACAGGTAATCAGTGCTGATTAGGTATGTGACC
This sequence comes from Hymenochirus boettgeri, assembly GCA_019447015.1. Taxonomy (NCBI): domain Eukaryota; kingdom Metazoa; phylum Chordata; class Amphibia; order Anura; family Pipidae; genus Hymenochirus; species Hymenochirus boettgeri. The sequence goes on from JAACNH010002579.1 coordinate 34,890, forward strand.
ACAGATGAATGCAATAAAGAGACAGGTAATCAGTGCTGATAGGTATGTGAGACAGCTGATGCAATAAAGAGACAGGTAATCAGCTCTGATTAGGTATGTGAGACACTGAATGCAATAAAGAGACAGGTAATCAGCGTGATTAGGTATGGTGACACAGCTGAATGCAATAAAGAGACAAGTAATCAGAGCTGATTAGGTATGTGACACAGCTGAATGCAATAAGAGACAGGTATCAGAGCTGATTAGGTAGGTGACACAGCTAATGCAATAAAGAGACAGGTATCAGAGCTGATTAGGTATTGTGACACAGCTGAATGCAATAAAGAGACAGGTAATCAGAGCTTATTAGGTATGTGACACAGCTGAATGCAATAAAGAGACAGGTAATCAGAGCTGATTAGGTATGTGACACAGCTGAATACAATAAAGAGACAGGTAATCAGTGCTGATTAGGTATGTGACACAGCTGAATACAATAAAGAGACAGTAATCAGAGGCTGATTAGGTATGTGAACAGTGAATACAATAAAGAGCAGGTAATCAGAGCTGATTAGGTATGTGACACAGCTGAATACAATAAAGAGACAGGTAATCATGCTGATTAGGTATGTGACCCAGCTGAATGCAATAAAGAGACAGGTAATCAGAGCTGATTAGGTATGTGACAAAGCGAATACATAAAGAGACAGGTAATCAGAGCTGATTATGTTGTGACACAGCTGAATACAATAAAGAGACGGTAATCAGAGCTGATTAGGTAGTGACACAGCTGAATACAATAAAGAGACAAGTAATCAGTGACTATTAGGTATGGGACACAGCTGAATACAATAAAGAGACAGGTAATCAGAGCTGATTAGGTATGTGACACAGCTGAATACAATAAAGAGACAGGTAGTCAGTGCTGATTAGGTCTGTGACCAGCTGAATGCAATAAAGAGACAAGTAATCAGTGCTGATTAGGTTGTGACACAGCTGAATGCAATAATGAGACAGGTAATCAGAGTGATAGGTATGTGACACAGCTGAATACAATAAAGCGACAGGTAATCAGAGCTGATTAGGTCTGTGACACAGCTGAATACAATAAGAGACAGGTAATCAGAGCTGATTAGGTATGTGACACAGCTGAATACAATAAGAGACAGGTAATCGAGTTCTGATTAGGTCTGCCACTGCTGATGTGACCACGTTCCATTAAAAAGCGTGCAAATTTGCAGATAAATGCCTTTCACGTATTCCTTAGTTTTCATGTTTGGACTGAACACAGTCCAAAAATAGGAAGAATAAAAGAGAGGAAGAAATAGAAAGAACAGTAATTCTTGCTGCTCCCTCTCTTCTCGCTGGTACCCAATGAATAGCACAGGCCCATTACATGAGTCCTTTCTTTCTGTGTGACTTTGTGAAGATGGAGAAACAAAGACAATTTATTATTTTTCATTTCTTTTAATTTTAATTTGCTTTAATTGTTACAATCGACAACTACTCAACAGAAGGATACAAGCCAGACAGCATCAAAAGGAATGTTGAATTTCAAAATGTTCATTTTTCATATCCTTCAAGACCAAGTGTTCAGGTATTAAAAGATCAATTGAATCTCAACTGAGGCAACGTCTAGTTCTTCGACTTTCCCGATGTATCCATCTCTATTCTGGTTAGTACAGACACTGATTACCTTCAAGGATACCTTCTGGTTTAGCTGAGATATCCTGATGATTAACGTGTTACCTATGTATGATACATGTACATACTATGGGCCATATTATAAAAAATCGTTATCGTAAAAAACTATTCTACGATAACGCTATCGTAAATCTACGGTTGCCCATTTATCATAGAATAACAATCGTTATCGTTTGAAAAGACCCAGTACAGTTTATGGCCTAGGAGTCTATCCAAACAAAAACAGCACATGAGATAAAGGTCATGCTAGACAGTCTCACATTCACACTGACCTCCCCATGTTACCATACTGATGATGGTTGTATGTGGGTTTTGCTGAGTAGGTTGGACTAGATTCTTTATTTAACCTCAAATACTATACTGTCAAAATACTATACTATACATTGGTGCATTACAAAATATGTTTTATTTTTAGGTCCTAAAGGACTAAATTTAAAGATTAATTCTGGGCAAACTGTGGATTTGGTTGTCAAAGGATTGGCAAAACGCACCACGGTTCAACTTCTCCAGAGACTATATACCACAGGGAGGGAACGGTAAAACCATTGAATATCCCTTAATTATATACTGTAAATATATGTAATGGGGTATAGGATATTACACATAGGAAAGGCGTATATATGTGTGTACTATATCACTATACCATTTAAATGACCATCAGTAAATGTACATAAAAATAGCACTGACTTATATTAGGTACAAACACAAATATACAAATACATAAACTTACCTTACTATGTAGATTCTTAGGGCAATGCTATTATAATAACATGATGCTGTGAGGTACCTCTATGTTATAAATATGAGGTCCATCACCACTGCCATGGTGATACTAATAAGTATTAAACTAGCATGTTTAGTTTCAACCACACAGTGTAGCAGGATTGCTGGGTCTACTCTCAGACATGCAGATATCCTATTTGGTTCCTCTGGAAATCTGGGTGACTGTCTGAGTAACAGTTTAAAATATACCTGTGTAAAGATTCTATATCCACTATATCCACACATAGCAAAACATACACATAATTTCCAACGGGCACAATTTTTGCTAGTTATATAATACAGAGTTTTATTCACGTTTATCCACCATTGTTTTTCAGATAACATCGATGATCACGATATATAAGGTTACTGAATGTGGGACGTTACACGAGAATGATTGGTGTGGTCAGCCAAGAGCCTGTGCTGTTTGGAACAACCATCAAAAACAACATTAATATGGCAGAGATGACGTGACCGACCTTGAAATTGAGAAGCAGTGAAA
>JAACNH010002580.1:0-37835 GCA_019447015.1 Hymenochirus boettgeri
AGCCAATTGTAGGGTCTATGAATAGGCAAAGTCTCAGCTGATTTTTTACAAAACACATCAAGAAAGTCTTTATATGGTTCAGGAAGAAAAGAAGCGTCCTTTTCCAGAAGAAGAGTGGAGAAAGGAATAGTTGGAAGGAAGACAATGGGAAATGCAGTTAGAACTCCAAGCATCTATTCTCCAGAAAGCCAATCAATAGACGGGTTTGGAGTTGAAGCCAGGGAAGGCCTAAAATAATAGGTGTGGAGGGACAATCAATGACAAAGAAGGACAACTTTTCATTATGCAGGGCCCCAGTTTGGAAGGATAACTCTGGAGTGATTGTGAGTGACATATTTTGAAGATAGGGGTCTATTGTCAATAGCCAGTACACGGAAGGGGTTAGACAATGATCGAAGGGGAATATCATGTTGTTGAACAAACGAAGAATCAATGAAGTTGCCTGCTGCGCCTGAGTCCAGGAAAGCGTCCTTGGATAGGACTTTAGAGGTTGAATTTTATGGTTACAGGTACCAGAAGACGAGGAGAAGGTTTCTTTTTGCCTAGAAGATTTTCTCCTCTAACCTCTAGTCAGAGTAGTTTCCCGGCTTAACAGGGCAGGTTTAGGAAAATGTCCTGAGCCAGCACAATATAGACACGGCCAGAGATCTCCTACGTGTTTTTCTTCTGGAGATAAACGAGTTCCCCCAATCTGCATGGGTTCTTCGGTAGTGGGCGTAGGAGCAGAGAGATAGGGTCACCTGGGCAGGAGCAGATCTGGAAGGCAACTGACGATCTCGGTTTCTCTCGACCTGCCGCTCCCGAAACCATGTATCAATACGGATACAAAGAGCAATCAGATCTTCCAACAAGGAAGGCATGTCTTTGGAGACAAGGTCATCTTTAATACGGTCTGATAGCCCTGTAGAAAGGCCGCCACAAGAGCCTCGTTATTCCAGGAGACTCTGCTGCAAGTGTACGGAACTCCAAGGCATAATGTCCAACAGAACGGTTGCCCTGTTGTAGTTGCAACAAACGGGTGGAAGCACTTATTTTCGACCAGGAGCGTCGAATACCTTACGGAATGTAGACGAAAATTGGTGATGTCAGACACTAATGGGTCATCGTTCTCCCACAGTGGAGAGGCCCAGGTCAGGGCTCCACCTTCCAACAAAGCAACAATATAACCCACTTTTGCTCTATCTGAGACAAACGGGAGGGTTGTAGTTCAAATTGAATTTGACATTGATTAAGGAACCCTCTACAGCCTTGGGGGTTCCCATCATAGCGAGGAGGAGAAGGAATACGGGGTTCATGGCCAACTTGCATTACAGGGGCAGGATTAGACGGGAGAGAAGGTGATGTGTCAACAGGTGATAGGCGTGAGGCCAATGAGTCCATAAATTGCGCCATACGGTTCTGTTGGTGTTCAAAAACGTCCATCCGGGTAGATAAGGCTTGGAGAGTTTTAGATAGTTCGGACATTACTCCCTCAGAGGCATCCATGGCCTGTTGTACTGTAATGCCTCCCTGACTCTGTTGGGGTAGAGTACCGGGAAGACTCACGTTTAGTGGATGAAGGAGGAAGGAGTGGGAACTCGATGCTGGAATGCATGGAGACCGGAGCTGGATGTGGAGTACACTAGCTGGATAGGTGGTAACAGGAACAAGGGCTGGATACAAATAGCTGGATAGATGGTGGCAGGAACAATGGCTGGATACAATAGCTGGATAGCTGGTAACAGGAACAATGGCAGGATACAATAGCTGGATAGATGGTAACAGGAACAATGGCTGGATACAATAACTGGATGGATGGTAACAGGAACAATGGCTGGATACAATAGCTGATGGATGGTAACAGGAACAATGGCTGGATACAATAGCTGATGGATGGTAACAGGAACAACGGCTGGATACAATAGCTGGGATGGTAACAGGAACAACGGCTGGATACAATAGCTGATGGATGGTAACAGGAACAATGGCTGGATACAATAGCTGATGGATAACAGGAACAATGGCTGGATACAATAGCTGATGGATGGTAACAGGAACAATGGCTGGTACAATAGCTGATGGATGGTATCAGGAACATGGCTGGATACAATAACTGATGGATGGTAACAGGAACAAAGGCAGAATACTGGAAACTGGACTGCACGAGTCCAAGCAGCAAAAACCCTAGATGCAGAAACAACTGACAAGCGGGCGTCTAGGGATGGACGGAGCGGACATTTAAACTTCGCGCCGGCCGGCGCCTGCGTGGTGACGTCACGACGTCGCTCGCGCAGGACGCGCGAGCGAGCGTCGGGTCACTGGGGCTGGAGCGCCGCCCAGCGGATCGTCGCTGGAGCGGACACCGGGTAAGTACCTTACAATAGGTCCCAATACCAACAATATTCAGCAAATTCTGTCAGATCTGCCATCAGTGTCACAGCTCTGACTTTGAAAGACGTTAATAATAATGTAGCACAAATGTGGATTTCTCAGTAAAACAAATGGCTGGGACACACTGACAAATATTTTGCCCGAGTGTTCGCTGCTATTAACTGTCCAAGACGAAGTACTGTTGGTAACAGCAAATGGACCACAGGTTCAGCGGTGATTGCCCGTTCATCGATCCTGGTGAATGGATGACCAATCGTTCACGCCATCCGGATCTTTATCCTCATTTTCTCGACCAACCAAGAGAAATTCGTGCGGTTTGCCTGAAAAATCTATTTGTGGTCCTAGCCTAATGAATATACTTTATAACAAATGTAAAGCGGATATATGTATTGGCTAACTGCGATAATAATCATGGCATGTAGCGAATAAATGTAATATTTATGATCCATATTGAAAAGAATATATGGAGTGAGTCGTTCATGAACCCCCTTTTGGGCTTGTTCGGTGTAATCCATTGAGGAAAATACGTGGCTTGCCCCTGAAGCTCCCCCTAGGGAAGTAAATATTCCCTTTAATTATAGAACTGTTTAGATTAAAGGATACACACCATATTTTATTCAGAGAATGCTAGGTAATTGCACCACTTTGGCAGAATTAACAATTGTTATAAAAACTAACTAAACTATAACAAGCTGGCCAGACATTAAAAACTTTAAAAATACCACTCCCCTCCTACCAAAAGACTCTCAATATGTATGTATGTATAATGTGATTTATTAGCACGCTTGGGTACACAGCTCCTTGCTGTACATTATAAAATACAGAGTATACAAACAAAGGGTATAGTGCAAGCCATTATACAGATAAATTAAATTACATTAATAAAGTTTTAAAGGTTTAGAATACACACACACACATATATGTGTGATAAGTGAGGCGTGCCTTGACCTATTATCAGGAAAGAGATCCTCTTGCAAAGGAGAAAAAACACATCCTAGTGACTTGTTAATGTGATGAGGAAGGAAAGAGAGGAGTCAAAGATTACTCCAAGGCAGTGTGCAGATTCAACTGGGTTAATGGCCATATTGTCAATAGAGATGGAGAAGTGTGGACTAGGTCTTATAAGTCTTATAGCAAGAGACAAAAAAAGATCTGTTAGAAAGATAAGAAAACAACCATGCCGTAGATTGATCGGAAGCCCAGAGAATTTAGAATACATTGTAGAGAATGTTCCACAGTATCAAAGGCAGCCGAGAAGACTGAAAACAGTTTTGTGTCATTTAAGGGGCCGTTACAGGGCCGTTACAGTTGAATGACTCTAAGAGTTTGACACAAACAGTAAAAGGGAGACAGTGCGGTAGTTTGAGCGACAGGTAGGGTCCAGAGAGGGTTTTTTTAAGGAGAGGTTTAACACATGCATGTTTAAAGGCAGCAGAAAAAATCCCAGAAGTCAGAAAGGAATTAAAAATGTGAGCAAGAGCAGGGGAAAGGTTTTTAGCGCAGTGTCTGAGTAGGAAGGAGGGCATGGGATCAAGGGTACACATGGTAAGTGTCAAGGAGAACAGAAGGTCAAAGATTCAGAATGGGTGACAGGGGTGAAAGTTTGCAGAACTGCAGGAGGTGGGGCAGGCAAAAGAAAGTGTGAGTTGTCTTGGGGTGAAAGGATTAGGAGTGTGGATATCATCTACATTAGTTCTAAATTAGTCAGCAAAATCTTGAGGAGTGTTAATGGAATGAAGAATGTCAGTGACAAGGCCTGCAAGAGTGTAAAATAGCAAAAACAGACAACGTCACTTATTTTTGTTATTGTTTATTAGTGTACTGAAGTAGCAATGCTTATCTGCTAAAAGACCTGAATTAAGACACAACAACTTGACTGGGTAACTTTTTCCCTAGCTGCTTAGCTGCACAAATACAGTAGTGTAGGAATTTAGTTTCTGAATTGAGCCAAAGATGGGGGTTAGGGGGCGAAGATTGTGAGTTTGTAGGGGGGGCAAAGGAGTCAATAGTAGTGGATAAGGTAAGACACAAATGTATAGGGATCAGGGTTAGATTCAGACATGAGCGCAGTGAGCCTAGAACTGAAAGAAAAGGATAGAGCCGAAGGTCTATTGCTCAGGTGCTACAAACAAGGACACTAATGGAGTATCAGAGGAGAGGGGATAGTGGGTGGTAGAAAAAGTATTTAGATTGTGTTCCGAGAAAGGGAAAAGAGGTGCTGGCAAACTGTGAGACAGAAAGATTTTTAGTAAAGACCAAGTCCAGGAAGGTCCATACTTATGGGTGCTAGTGTTGGTCCACTTGGAGGTAAAAGGAGGAAGTTAGGTGAAGAAAGCGAAAGGGTTGGGATTGCTTCATTTTGTCAATATGACAATTGAGGTCACCTAAAATATAGCTGGACAGTTGGGGGAAAGAAAGATAGAGAGGCAGGTTTTAAAACTTGAAAGAAAGTGGCTGGGGCTGAGGCAGAAGGGGGTCATGAATAAAGGTGTTTGTTAGCAAGACAGAGTGTATTAAGGAGGCCACAGGAAAAAGATAGAAGATAAAAAGGATGGTTATAGTACAAATAAATGAGGACGTAAAGGTTATCTCCACTCAAAAAATAAGATTGGGCATTTATTTTTATTGAAGAATGGGAGCAGACGACTCTGTCTTCTATGCGCATCGCACTGGCCCAGCACATAGAAGACAGAGTCCTTCGGGACCTGTCAGACAAGGTGGCGGAGGAGCAAGCAATCGCGTAAGTATCTTACATTGTCTTCTGGCTCCTGATCATTTTATTGAAGAACAGGAGTTAAGACACAGCTCCTTTACCTCCTGTTCTTCAATAAAACTAAATGCCCAAATGTAATTTTTTAATGGAGATACCCTTAAAAAAGCGAGAAGAAATACAGTGTGATCACCAAAACATTGGGGTACTTATTGCCCCCCCTCCCGTGTAAGCCCACTGCCCGAATTGTGTCTCAGTATGCTGGTGACTAAGCAGTGTTTCTTCTCTTTTTAAATCCTATTTTTCTGTAACAAAGGGGAATAATAAGGACAGAGTGGAACCTGATTGTTACATAATGCTGCTATAATCAGTGTATATATACAGAAATTACCATGTTATTGAGTATTTTTTTTAAATATATATAGTTTTATTGTAGAAGCGAGTAGTGTTTTTAAAGTGGCTGGCCAACCTGTGATATTGTTTATTTGGTTTTTATAATAATTGTTAATGTAAAAACTGGTGCAATTATTTTGGTTGTGATCCTTTAATCTAATGTTACTTTTTATTAAAGGGAATTTTCCTTTCATAGAGGGAGCTTTCTTTTTTATCCAGTACGACAACTGAACACATAAACATTGTTTCAATAGTTAGCATTTCCACCCTTTCTATGTATCTGTATGTTACCCACCTACGTAGATTGTAAGCTTAAGGGGCAGAGACCTCTTTCCTCATATTACAATTTTAAGCACTTGTATATTTAGTGATGCTCCTAATTATTTATATATTCTGTATTTATTTACTGTCCCCCTTGTATGACTTTTTGTATTCTATTGTACAGCACTGCATCCGCTATATAAATAAACATTACATACATCCACACATAGTCAGACATCCCACCCTGCCAAAACTAATTTCAGGGAGGGTACCCACACATTTGGGAGGATACCGACCACCTAAAGCCCCACCCCAAGATTAACAAAAAACATGCATCTCAACAGACACACATCATGAAAACACTCAGACAACATGCATACAACAAGTCATGTCACTATTAAGTGTTTTTGTTAATTGTATCTGCTATAGGACTCTGATATCATTGTGACATCATTGTGATCCCTCATTCAAAACAACATATTCAGGGAGTCAGGGAGCTGCCATTAAAATCAGGGAGACTCCCTGAACTTCAGGGAGAGGTGGGGTGCCTGCATAGTTCTGCAAGGTCAAAAGAAATGCAAAACACTGCATTTACCTTTAATATGGTTATAGAGGGGTTTTTTTGTCTTGCTTTGTTATAGCAGTGTAATATATCTAGCCGTTTTGAATAATCAGTTTTGCACAGTCTTCTTTTCTAAATTTTCCCCATTTTCTCTTTCACTCCAGGTGATTAGTAATCCTAATAAAAAAAAAGTAGCACACGTTTTGCAAGAGGGAAGCTTGATGTTTCTTTTTTTTTTTTAACAATATATATTATATTCATTTGTACATTAACTGTTGTAAATCATCCTAATCCAGATAGCATTACGTTTTATGTTTTCTACAATTTACAACACATAGCAACTATTTTCCTTGTCCAGCTCTCATTACAAAGCACAGAGAGCAATAAATCGTGCAACGTCTCCTCGAGCTACTGTGTTGGTCATTGGGAAACCATTTTCCCCTGGAAATAGAAACCTTCAGAAGTCATTACTTCATTGTCTGTGAATAAAAATTACAATGTTTGTATTTAAATAGCAATCATAGAATAAAGCAAATAAATAGCTATTTGCCTGAAGGATTTCGTGAATGAGAATATGGGAGAGTTGGACCCATATATTGAAATACAAAATTGACATGTTCGTTCATTAAGGATTAAAAGCACAATCCACTACTATCAGTTTCTGCCAAAACTGATCATAGAGAGGAGTTCACCTAGAATGTGCCCTCTGAACACTACCAATCTGCCTTCATTCTTTTCAATGCTTAAATGGCCACCCAGATTTGTTCCCTGGAATGGAACAAATAAAGGTGGCATCACTCATCCCACTGGCACAGTACTAGTCCCAACTTGCATAATTTGGGATGACATTTTTTAGAAATTTATAAAATGGCATCCACAATTAACTATAAATTCGTAACATTTAGAGACTACGTTTTGGTCATCATCAGCAACCAAAAGTTTATATTTATTTAAACATTTTCTAAAAACTGGCATTGACTATATGTTGTATTCAATTAGATAAACTGGACTTGAAGTTTAGTTCTTGAAGTTCTGAATTGAGAAAGACAGTCATGACAAGCAAAACTTCTTCAAGGACTAAACTTCAGGTCCATTGATCTAATTGAATACAACAGAATTACCAGACCGGATGAATGAGAACCTTCACTGGCATTGACTATATTTATACTGGTAGCGTAGCAGCCGCTAAACAATGGCAACACTAGGTGTAGATTGTGTCACAGATGCTGCAATAAAGAGGTATTTAGCATTGTGGTCTAAATACAATACAATATATCAATTGTCTTCTACAGTATTTAATAACATAATATAGTAGCCAGTGTACCAATAAAGGTATCCACAGACAGATCAATATTAGCGGCTGATCACAGGCAATAATATTGATTAGCCAATATCTGCCATCCTAATAACAAAATCGTTGATTTTGTCGGTGGGCACCATACACAGAGCGAAAGTTTCCATTGGTCACAATGTTAAATGCACGATAACTGCTTAGCTCCCCTGCTGCTAAACCGATCAAAGGGAGGCATAGGTTGGAGATAGGTGAAATTAGCTTTTTCATCCCTTGGAAAAAACACTGGGGGCTCTAACTTGGACAAAAGAAATTTTGCTAAAGTTATATTCGAATTATAAGTAATTAAATAGATATAAAGGGCTCAGCCTTCACAGTATAAACGCACAAATACTATGTTCTTACTTATATAGTAGGTTGTCCAGAGCAAATTGCCCTGGACCCTTCACCTCATACCTCTGTACACGATCGTGGGTAAGTAAATTACATAGCTACCCCTCTGTTTGGTGGCCCGGGTGCCGCAGCCCCAAGCCCGTTGCAAGGCTAGACAATCAAAGGTAAGTGAAATAAGTATCCGCACTAGCCGATGCCAGAAGAATAACTCAGAAAACAACAATGCTTACGCTACATAAATCCTTTATTGGTATCCTTTATTCAGTCAATTTTAATGTTGTAGGTTATTCTAATAACATAACAATTCTTGACAAGTATATTTAGTCTACTGTGGCGGATTGTTTTGAAGTCCTGGTGGCCTTACAACAGTCCAGTTGAGATCAGAACATTCCTTTTCTAAGTACTGCTCATCTCATACATGTTTGTAAGAACACTTCTGATAGAGGGATGAGTAGATTGCGAACAAAAAATGAAGAATTGTTTCCAGAGCCAGCTAAGATTAATATAATAAAAATGTTAAAATAAATCAAATTTAGAGAAAAAAAAAGCTGATTAAAATTAGTCAAATTTCACCTCTCTAGTTCAGGAGCTAGGAGCTGTCTAGAAATAAACTGACGTGTGAACCACACAGATAACAGTTCCCCGTGGCAATCCATTGAGGACTGCACAATTGCCTTTGGTTTTCAGACGCATCCAAAAGGCCAACGAATGAATGGTCAGACACTGATCACAGGCTGCTGAAAATTGCATGGATTGTACACAGCCATTGCTGCAAAAATATGACAAAAATATATAAAGCAGTAAGCCAGCTTGAAGGAATCATTTTCCAGAAAACTTTAACCTTAGTTCACCTTTAAATTGTTTCAAATTTTTTTACTCTTTAAAAGCTGTGTGTATTAGGGCTGGGCCACACTTGGTTGTAATGGAAATCACGATACGCAAAAATTCCCCGCGATTTCTGTTGCGCATGCAATTGCACGTACCTTTCGGTTTTGGTAACGCATGTGTTCACCATTTTTGGTGCGTAACGCATGCGCTTCCATAACGGAAAATGGCAAAATTGCATGCACAAAACGCACGCGCAAATGAAAAACGCACAAGAATTGCCCACCCAATGGCATGCGATAATGCACATGATTGCGCGATTTAGTGCGTTGCACCTTAGCCTTAATTGTGGTTTGCATTTACATCTTATAGAAGTGCTAATCCCATTTTTTCGTGTGGGAATATTTTGTACTGTACATTAACATCGTCAATGCTAGTTTTACCCTAATTGACCAGTTTTTTATGTATAGCTTTCCATGTTTTCTGTTAAACTGGATTTGCTTTCAAATACTTTCCTTTGCTATACTCTGATCAAATCTTGACCATATGATTTAATAACCTATAATACTTACGACCAGTGTACCAAGAAGTCATTGTCACAATTCTGTTGACTCCAGACTGACGCATGGCTGTCACAAAGCTGTCATTGAAGCAGTGTATCCAGAGATAGATGAGAACAGCTGTAAGGAACCCAAGGCAAGACATGACAGCATCCTGTCCCTTAAATGTCTACTAGAGACTCTGATGAAAAACATTGGCTTCCACCACCTAAAAAGCAATGATATTCTTATCAGTATATAGTATAACTGTTATCGTAAAATATACCATTTCATACACTGATTTCTATAAACAGATGAGTTGACGTTCTTTTGATGCCTATTAGCATAGGCAAATAGGCAGCACTAGGAGAGGGCTCGGAGGATTTCATTCAGGCCAGGGTGCTGTTCACCCTTGAATGCCATTGATCTTAACTACGATGTATTGGTACATACAAATTGCAGGGGGCATTGAAATGTTATGTTGGTTCAACATATATAAAAAGGAACCCAAGGCAGCAGGTCTTCAATCCAATCTTAAGGAGGGCTCAATCATGTGAGAAAGGTCCACCAAATCTTGTATACTGTATTTCTCAGATATAAACAATTAATCACACGAGATCTCATTATTGATTATCACTTTTTATTTATAACATGTTTCAGACCTACTGGTTCTATTGGAAAGACCAATAGGTATGTTGTGCTGCATCCCCAATAAAAAGTGATAATCAATACTGAGATATCATGTGATCAATTGTTTATACGTGTTATGCTGGCCATACCTTATGCAACATTCAACAACCCCCTGGGTCAATCATTTTTCAACCAACTTTTAATTGCAAAAGCAGGGAACATTGGGAAGTGATAATTCTATGCTGAATTAACCTAATATCTAGATAATGTATGACCAGCATTGTGTCATGTTTACCAGGCATTAAGGGCTGTCCACCCCCAAACCTATACTTAAACCCACTACTGTCCCATTGTGTAGTCTTGAAAAATTACTACCTTACATCCCTGCTCCAAATGGTTGCCCTGCAATTCTCTGCAAAGTACTAAAAAGTGAAGAGCAGGAGACTGGCTTGTCCCTAAAGTGTTCTGCCTCTTACCTCTCCTCTGGGAGAATTTTGTCATGTGCAGTGAGCCCCTCCCTCCCTCTCCCTTCCTTTTTTTTTGTATTTGTCTCCCTTCCCCTAACTCAAAACCCCTTTTCGTGTAATGTAGTGGTCCCTATCCCACCCCCAACCACTATGTTTATTTGTAAAAAGAAATGATCCAAACATTACTTACTTTCCTTCATTCCCCGGCATTCTGTAATGCCTGCAGCCGTGTCAGTGATTGGCTGCCTCTCAGCCAATCATGGATGCGTCTGGAGGTCTGGCCCTGCTTGCAGTTCCAGCAAGCAGAGGGCCGAGATTACAGCGCCGGGGGGAATGAAGGAAAGTAAGTAATTTTAGGATTTTTTTTTTTACAAATAAACATAGCGTTTGGGGGTGGGATAGGGAGTACTAACACATATACAAAAAGTTATCTGAGGGTGGACACTTTAATTTGAAACAACCTTGGTCTAATGCTGTTATATAAATAGCATTCAGAAAAATAATTAATTTGTTAAACAGAGTATCTAAGTATATATATAAGTATATAAGCTGGCAAAAATAAACAACCATAAAACATATTAAGCACCACGGAAGATGATGGCACTATTAAATACATATAATAATAATAATCTTTATATATAATAGTCAATGTATGTACGTATGCATGTATGTTTGTTTTTTACGTTCCAGAAAAACTTCCAAGCGGCTGGACAATTTTCATAAGACTTGGTACACTTATGTTTAAGGGCCTGGAAAAAGCATAGGTGGTACGCATTAAAGGGGAAATTGGTGTGATACGGGTTACAGGGGAAGTTGGTGTGTGATACGGGTTACAGGGGAATTTGGTGTGGTATGCTTTAAAGTATCATATCAACTTCCCCTTTAACACGGGTGTAAATCTCACATACTTATTTTTTAGGGTAAATGCCGAAATATAATTTCTCCTAAAATTTGGACATCCCCCTTAATAGTGAATATGTTGCACAACAACAACCCATCCCCTACATTTAAAAGCACTGCAATTAACCAAATAAATTATTGACTTACAATGTCCTCCAGAAAACACAATTCCGATGTTACACTCACATAAATTAATGTTGCAAAAAAAAATGACACATGCAAAAGAAAAACACTGCTAATCCTGTCTTCTTTCCAGTCTACGTTTTACTTTAAGTGTAATATACAGCTGGTAGAGCAGTCCTGATAACTCACCAAATGAGATACTCCTCCAGCAAGTCCTCAGCCCTCCAATTAATACCCCATGTAGTCAGCCCTCCAGTAATTAGTCAGTGTATCAGCCCCAGTTTATTAGCCAGTATTGTTAACCCTCCAGTTATTGTCTGTTACTGGAATATTAAAGTTAAGGGAGCTGTTTCTTACCTCCCATTCTTCAACATGAGCCAATGCACTTGCGATCCACTTTCATCTTCATCATTCCTGGCTCCGTTACATTAATTGAAGAACGGAGGTAAGACATAGCTCTTACTGTTCTTTAATTAATGCAAAACAGAATAGTTCACTTTCTGAGTGAACTAATCCTTTAACACATAATATACTTGGAAAATATTTGCAGGTAACAATGTAAATTAGGAATAATTGTACTTGGAAAACATGCAGATAACAATGTAAAATAGGAATAATTGTACGTATGTATGTATGTATATCTTTATTTATATAGTGCCTAGGGGAGCAGCGCTGTACAATATAGAATACAAAAAGTCGTTCAAGGGGGACAGTAAATAAATAAGTATGAGCATCATGAAATTATGTTCTTGAAACATATAACATGAGGAAAGAGGTCCCTGTCCGGTTGAGCTTACAATCAATTTGGGTGGGTAACAAACAAATACATAGGAAAGGGTGCCATAGCAATAACTGGTGCAGTGTCTACCGTCTATGCTGTGCTGTGATGCCCGGAGTTCCCTAGTATACCTTCAGGCCTATACCCCAATCTACAGCTGAAATCTTCACCTATAGACAAGCCCCTGATCGCAGGAGACTTATCTTGCCGCTGTACATAGTTACTCCAGGTCTTAGAGCGCAAGGTATAGATGCTGAGGCCGGGTATACTAGCAAACTGAGACACCAATAGATATACACAGGAGCTGGAAGAAAAAGAAGAGAACAAAAGCAGAAGAATAACAATGACAATAAGAAAGAACAACGAACAAGACTAGCTACTAGCAACAATAGCAGGGACCACAGTTTGGCAACCAAAACTATAACAGGCAAGGATTGAGTGATTGGAACAGGCTTAAATATGCAGAGGGACCAATGAGAATAGCAAGGACTGGAGTCTGATGCAGGATTGGTGGGAGGCAAGGTTTTGTACCGACTAGATCTCCTCCGTCTAATGACGGGAGTCCAATGAAACTGTCAGCAGGGACGGAGGGGATAGGAGAAGATGCGTGCGCAGCTGAAGAAGCAGGATGCCACATGATGACTTCAGAATGACATCAGAGAGAGGAGGAAGCAACGACCGCCGCCGGAGATACCCAAAGTCGGCCTGCACCGCACAGTGCTGTGCTCAGAGAGATAGGAGGTGTAAGGCTAGATTTAAACTTGTTTATTGAGGTAAATAACAATAATTGACTTTAAAATGGGTGTAACCTAGACAAATTAGGCGTGGTCTGCCCCATCTCTTCTCCCGGTATGTCCCTCTTTTGCATTTTAGAATGTTTGGAAGTATAGGTCAGGTTTGGTAGAAAGCTGCGTTGATTTTCTGATGCAGGTTTGGTTTGGATCTTTAATAAAACGGCAAAGCCGGATAATCTCTAGTAAAAATAATATAAATAGTCATGTTTGTGTCATGCAATCTAAAGGGCAGTTTGCCCCTCAATGAACAATTTATGTAGGTAAATCTCCCAACACCCCCAGATTCCAGCCATGGTTATGACAATTGATATCCCAGTCAATGACTGAATGCTGTTTCCCTAACTGCTTCCTCTGAGAATGTGCAAGGTAGTAAAAGAGCGGAGGTGATGAAAACGTTTTGAGAGAGCAGAGGGAAGGAGCCAAAGAACATTTCTCTGTATAACAGGTTATTTAGTCCTACATTTGTAAGCTTTTAACTATTGTTGTTTTTGGGTGTGGATGTGATTTTCTTTTTTAATCGGAGGAAAGAACATGCCCTTTAAAAGGCCACTATACTGAAACATTTATATAATGGGCTGTATTAGTAAGAAGTGTAAATCTTCCCATTGGTATACATCTTCAGCAAGCTATCAGATATTATCCAATGCAGCAGACCAGTATCAAGCTAACAATTTAATAAGCTTCAAATAATTTTCTCTGTTAACTGAGGTAGGATCTGGATTCCTACCTTCTTGTAAGTTAAAGAATTTGAAAACTACCTGAAACTTTACAGCCTATGCTAGCTGAAATGGAGTCTGGATTGAAATGACATCCAGGCTCTAGGCAGTGCAAAAGAAAAAAAGCTAGGAAAGCGTGATGTAGAAAATGAGCTGCAATTCTTATCTCCCGCTAAATTGACTTGTATTAATAATAAGGCATATTGTTAAAGGGTCACTCTAATCACTGAAACAACTTTACATTTTATGAAAGTACAATTTGAGAGAAGTAAAATGGTGGAACTTACATATATATCTGTGCTTTGCTTTCTTATTAAATTATTAATGTTCGAGTGAATGCTCCTAATTCCCCCACCCTCCCTTACTCATTGCCTTCTTGTAGTGTCTACGATACATTCTGCACAGCCTCACATGGACACTGTTCTGCTTACACATCTACTCCTCCCTCCCCCTGCCTTCTTTTCTTTACTGATACTCTAAATGTTGCAGAAAGTGTACTGCAGGCATCCAAAGAGGTCAGGCATGGGTCACCTATTATAATTTCTCTTCTGGAGTGACAGGTCTTTCCCTACAAATGCTGTGTTTTCAAATGATTTCTCATAATCTAAAGCTCAGATTTTAAATCTGAAAAAGTTTTGAAGCAGTGGTATCTTGCTGTATCCAAGGCACACACTTTGAAAATTGGATTTTTAGAGTAAAGATACCCCTTAAAGTTTGAACAATGGAATTTTTGATATTTTTATGGAACACATGGAACATAGTAACTGAGGTTGAATAAAGTCTATCAAGTTCAACCTATTCACTTTTTTTTGTTTTTAACCCTTCCAATGTTGATCCAGAGGAAGCAACAACACAAAAAAAAAAAACAGCTAAAAAAAAAAAAGGGCGGGGGGGAATTCCTTCATTTCTTCCGGACTACAACAGCAATCAAAAAGTATCCCTGGATCGACCAGATCTACAGTAAATGTATTAAAACTAGTAATTCTCAATATTTTTCATTTTTGAAACTTATCCAGGCCATTTTTAAAGTATTCAATGAACTTGCCATTACCACATCTGCTGGAAGACAGTTCCACAGTTTCACACGTTCATCTAACTGTAAAGAACCTTTCCTAACTGAAGATGAAACTTCTTTTCATTCATTTATAATAGTGTAACACTATTATAAAAGTTATATGTTTATACAGTGGTAAGATTTCACCTCTGAAACATTTTTAACATTTTCTGCATTTCATCATAACATACATAAAATATACTTCAATAATAGCTGTAGTTACAGAAAAAGTAAACATAAAAGGTGCTATGATGGCAGTTCAAAGCATTAATCAAATTTAATTGGACAGTCACCAATGGGACCACAAAGTACCATCCTTATACCTCATCCACAGAGGATGGCCTCACTCTGTAATTAACCAGTCATAAGGAACCTAATTGACTTTAAGGTAAATAGCAGCAAGTGGTGGATAAAAATTTAACGTATTACAATTTATTAACACATTAACATATAATAAAGGAGATACTAAAACATGCAATTGCTAGGTTATTTATATTCACTTTATGCTTTATGGCATCCATTTTGGATATTTATTCCAACAGCAACGTGTAGCCAAAATGTTATAGCCACATAGTATAACATACACCAGTACAAATTTTTTAATTCTTAATGGAGCCCATGAAGGATCAAATGTCCGTTATAAGGATAATTGGTTGCCAACCAAACATATAAATGTATACAATATAATTCTTATCAGTAAAAGGCAATGATTAACCAGAGAGTTAAGGCTGGGTACACATCATACAATATTTTGTATGGGTATGTGCAAAGGCCGGACGACCGAAACGATTGTAGTGAACTGCTGGGTCAAATATCCTCCGTGTGTACCCAGCCTAGGAACACAGTCACTAAAAAGAGAGATTTGCTTTACATACACAAAAGCCCATTGTATCATATTAAGGCTCAGTGGCCAAATCTCACCCAGTGTATTCCAAGCAGCTATAGATAGACTCTGCTTTAGCAGTCTGACACCCATCTTCTGTCTGGTGGATCTGTATTACTCAGGGTTTCATTACATATCCATCAGGGAAGGATGCACAACTCGACCTGTAGGCACAAAAAGTCTGGTGCCCTTAACCACACCCATTCTCTTTTTTTGGGGAAGAAAATAGACCATTATAGAATGAAGGGTTGAGGGAAGAAACAGTGCCCCTAAAACTACAGGCAGCCCATGGCACATGCCTAGTGTGCCTAATAGTAAATCTGGGCCTGATTAGTGTGTACATACAGACATCTGTCGAATCACCATCTACTAAATAAGACCCCTCAGTGAGCAGCGCAGCCCTTCCCACTCCAGACAACCACTGCTGAGCAGGGGACTATCACTTGTCCTTGAGCAGGGGTAAGTGCTCATGATTTTCATAGGGGGGATTCTGAATGGGTTACCACCAAACAAGCCTAGAAGGAGGTTCATTTCTAATTACATTCCTATATTATCTTGTATATGGATCATGTAATAATAAACATTTATTCTCTACTGCCATGATTATTATCACAGTTAGTCAATACAGATATCCCTTTACTTTTTGTTGTAAAATATATAATTAGGCTGGGGCACACGAACAGATTTTTTGGGCCAACCAACTGAATTCTGTGTATCGGTTGGTCGTGGCGGGAAAATCAAGGTGAATTCGGCAGTGGCGGTAAACGATATTGGACGCCCATTCACCTTGATCGAATGAACGGGCAATCGCATATATACAACATAGATACAGAAAAGAATCATGGCACTCTCATATGCAAAATAATTATATTATTGCACACATACATATATGTATTAAACAGCATGGCTTATCAAATGAATAACAGAAAACCTTCCACATATGTCACTATGCTACACAAAGTGACCTGGTGCATATAAAGTGAAAACAGTGCAAAAAAGTGCTTTAAATGCTAAAAACCTCAAAGCCCATAAAAAACTAAATGGGAGGACTCATGTGGCTCAGCATGGTAATGATAATAACCTATATTGAACTGGTAAGCATATAATAGGATCACACAGTATATTTGGTAAGTATGTACAAATACAGCCACAAGTGTGTGAGCTAAATGCAGCTGCGGAAGAAGCCTACCGGAGTTAGGCGAAACACGTCCGGCTGTTGGATAGGACTCTGTGGACTGGCTAAGGATCCTCTGGCACCATTATTATAAGTATATGCCTTGTTTTACGTTATGCACTTGCATTAAGGTCTACCAAGGGTCTAGATATTATGTATTGATACAGTTATTTTCTTCCTTGTCTCACCACCATCAGTAAGGAGTCTGTTATTGTGGGGGGCTTTATGGTTAGGCCGTACTTCAGGCTATTTGAGGGGGGACATTTAGCTCACACACTTGTGGGCTGTATTTTGTACATACCTTCAAATATACGTAGTGATCCATTATTATGCTCTATCACAGGTAGTAGGTACAGTAAGTACTGTATATAAACCCAGTCTAGCAATCACCACAGGCAGCTGCAGGGTTAATATTGTACAGATCTCTATGCTGCTGTCAATCACAAGGCAGAATGGAGACATTTTGAAACAAACAAAGACTGATTAGGGGAACTGTGGTCTCCAAACAAGTTAAGTTTCCTACCTTTAAAATGAGCCAACAAACCACCTCTCTACGTGCTCCACAGAATGACTAACCAGAAAGTTAATGGGTGGGAGGCGACATGTGACATTCCTGAGGCTTCTCCTGCACAGTACCACTGGCGAGACAGCCTCAGACTCCCTCAGTGTATGAGGAAGACAGAAGTACCTCCTCCCTGCTATGTGAAGTCCTGACAGAGAAGGTAAGGGGGGTCGAGTAACCTATGGCACCCATGAGTGGGCGGGGCTTAGACACCCGTGAGTGGGCGGGGCTAGACACCCGTGAGTGGGCGGGGGGCACATGGGGCTGTAAGATAATGGGCCGGGGGGGCCTGAAACTGAAGGGACCATGGGGTCCATGAGTGGGAGGGACCAGGGGGGCTGCAAAGGGGAGGAGGAGAACACAGGACAGATTGATGACAGTTTCAGAGCAGGAAGCAGAAAGTGCAGGGGACCTGGTGATGTGCTGCCATATCACACACTATAATGTAAATATCTTCAAAACTATGCAAAATAAACAATGGAAATAAATTGCAAAAATTCCAGGGGAGCAATTCCATCAATTTACCAGTATTTTTGGACACAGTTCCCCTTAACAATGTAACATTCTAGCGGACACCAGTAGAGTGAACAGCAACTGTTTAAGCAGGCAGAATGGGGGATTCCAGGTACCAGTGAATCCCCCTAAACACGCCCGGGGTTATGGCGTTAGCCCAGGAACTGTAATAAAACAATGGTGGCGACCTGTATGTCCTTGTAGGTCACAAAAAAACTAATGAAAACTGATTCGCAGGCGCAAAATTTCCAATGTTGTGGATAGAGGTATCAGTCAAATGGCTAAACACACACTGTTTTGGGCCATCCTGCCCCTTCTTCTGGCCCTGCATTCCAATTTAGCTGGAATTAAAGTAAAATTCTAGCGGGGTTGTTACCATTATTCCTGCATTATATGAGGCCCATGCAGTTATCCTAAGTATTGACAGCGGCCAGTGTTATTTCTGCTGTCATTGCACATTCACGGAGCGTGAGCCTGTGCATGCAAGAATTAAGGATTATGTCAGTGCTATTTCCGACAGAGCTAACAGCAGGGACTAGTGTGCCCACACTCTAAACTGTATTGCAGTGCGTGGTATAAATAACAAGAGAAAGTAAGTCCCATTTACTTAATCAGACCATAATCACCAACCATAATCACCTGGGGCAGAGTGTCACAATGGACTGTTAGTCTCTCAGCCCCCCCAATTCTGGATCCATGTTTGCCTATGCAAGAGATAGGGCTGTGTGTCACAGGAGTGTGTTAGAGGAGAGAAGGTGACAGAGCTGCATGATCAATATCGACAAGCGGTGACAATGGTGGAATAAAAACAGGATTAGCCCCATCGAATTACAGTTGGGTAAATTAACACTTAGAGTGGACATTTTATCAAAAATCTTTTAACCATGTATAATTCTCAGGTTTACTAGTCACAAAATCTTCTACTATATAAAGTAGAAATTCAGTATGTATGTATGTGCTCACCTTACAGCACATCCCTGATGCATCCACCTAACGGTTACGCCAAGTTTGACCAATAAAATCCGGCACGTCACGTGCAGAGTGTGATTCCCAATTCAGTAACTCAGATGAAGGGCCTGGGCTCGCGGTGCTGCCTGACTTCAACAACACAGACACAGAGCCCACTGCAGTGGATCCAACAACAGCGTAATGTAAGCTACACAACTCAGAGAGCTGCACACACAGAACAACAGCTTCTATAACAGAGGGAACCAGGCATTTCCTTAAGGTGGGTAAGACATTACAATTTGGCTCCTGGAAGGTTTCAAATATAAAACCTTGAAAGATAACAGGGAGATTCAATAAAGGTTCTTATCGTTTAAATTGGTGCTAATTTTGCCCCAACCAATCAGATCTTATTAACATTTGAAAGCTACATCTGATTGGTTGGGGCAAAATTAGCACCATTTTTAATGATAAGAACTTTTATTGAATAACCCTGTATGTTGCTATCTGTGATATCAATCACATTTACATACAAATATAAACCCGGAAAGACCTTCAGGGAGATTCATAAAAGTTCTTATCGTTAAAAATGGTGCAATTTTGCCCTAACCAATCAGATATTATTAACATTTGACAGCTAACATCTGATTGGTTTGTGGCAAAATTAGAGCCATTTTAACTATTTTTAACACACAGCGATTCACAGCATGTTCCAGATGGATAAAATCAAATTTTATTATATAGGAGGTTGAAGTATCTATTGACGACATGAAACGCGTCAGGTCTGGTATGCCTGTCTAAGCCTGTTTATATACTGCAATATAAATTTTGATTTTATCCATCTGGAATCATGCTGTGAAATTGCTATGGTGTTGCAGAGCCTTCTCTCTAGTATAGATTCATATTTCTGGGACAAGTCTGATAAGCCTTTGAAATGCCACTCCCCATTGGCTGAAATCATGGGTCAGTGGAAGCCCCAGGATCTTGCGTAGTTTGTCTTCTTTGCAAAAATCATGCCCACATCCACAAACCTCCTGTCCATGTGCCCAAACATCACAGGAACACTTTCAAACACCAACACACAAACTTTGACACCCATGTCCCAAACATCTCTCATGTAGCAGGTTCCACAACATTTGTATATTTACACTCGCAAGTGGAAAAACTGATAACGTTGTATATAAAGTTTGCTATAAACATATTTTGCTATACGTTCCAAAGCAATGTCACCTCCTCAACTATAACTATTAAATACATGACGTACTTAACAACTGTGCACTTCCCCCGTCTCTTCCATCTAAGCAAACACACACCTGCACGAAAAATACTATAACCACATGTGTACACGGGCAACGCGGGTATAACTGCTAGTTTATTAATATAACAAATATACAATGAACAAATAAACTAAAACGTTAGTACATGCCCTCTCTCCCAACAACACAGTTTGTGATGGGGGAAGGAAGAGAGGGTGAATTATAGTTTTATTTAAAATAATGGGGGGGGGTTTAGTTTCAAATTCAGTACCCCTTTAAACTAGCGATAAGTGTAACAAACATTAGCAGAATTTATAGTTTTATAGTAGCTGAGGTTGTATTTAAGTTTTGTTCTGTAGTGAGAACTTTTTTTCTGTCATTTGTAAATCGTAGATTTAATCACTTTGTCCAGTCTGACTTCTTCATATCGTAAGGAGTCTTGTCCCACTGGATTTCAGTGAGATCTCATACTAACTCTCATACTACACTAATCAGTGTGCCAGGAACTTAATTAACAAAAATGGAGCAAGATTGATTTTCTAAAGTTTTAATTCACCTTAAGATAGTTGAAGATTTCATTACTATACTATTACTATAGTAATTTTACTATATTTACTAATTAGATAGGAACACTTGAAAATTGCATAGAGCTGTGCTAAGATCAGATGCATTCATTCACCTCCGTCTGAAGCCTGTCTAAAGCTACAAAACATTTCAGTGCTAGTGTTTCAACGTCCCACTATCACAAAAAGTGCGAGCAATTAAGGTGGGTACAATAATAAATTTAGTCACCACATTGACATAGATTGAATAGACAAAATGGACGTGACCATTGACATGCGCTGCTTTGGGTTCTCACGCACAAACGGATCGAAAATAGAGTTACAAACACACTAGTGTGGCCTAGCCTAAAGCTAGGCACATTGGCCTTAGCTAGAATCAGAGCTAGCATTAGATCTGATGTTATCCAGTGGACTATATGATGAAGTTAGACTGGAAAATTGAAGAAAATCTGCTATGTACAAAAAATTTGCCAAAAAGGCAAATAAAAACTTTGAAGTTAGTAAAGGAACACTAAGGTAAGTGAAAAAAGGGTGTACACAGCCCTTTAAACGACCTTTATACATAGCAATGGTATAATTATTCACAGCATTGCTTATTTTACTCTTAGATAAGGAATCTGCCTATTATGTGAATTAGCATTAGTTCCAAACCTTTAAAAGTGAGGCTGGATAGTGATTTCCTGACATTCCTTACAATGGCTGTCACTTCATGTCCCTGTTCTAATGTTGTGAGACTAAGTACAAACCCGTTGACCAGTTGCTCCAAGAATTGACAACTTCATGTTTGATTCCTTAACTTAAGATTTTTATCAACCTGTATTGAAACACACAATAAAATTATGACTGGTGTTACAAAATGAGAAAACCACTGCATTTCTTCAGGATAAATATGCTTGGGTTTTCCTAAACAAGTGATATAGCAACAATTCTTAGACTAAACATTAAAGAGTATGTCCACCCCCCAAAATGTTTTCTGTGGCTAAAAAACCCTCCAAAACCCCTGACCCTCGCAAGTCCTAACATTCAAAATTTGGCTTCTAAATATAAACCAGCACTCATTCCCTCGGATGCCTTCTGCTGCTTCCACGAAGTAAGATTGAAGGGGCCGGACTGGCAGCGGCACCTGTGATTGAAAAAAAATTTGTTTGGCGGGTGGACATACCCTTCACCTCACCTAGCCTTATACTAGATGAAGCACATCTAGTGGTTTTCCCAAATAACACCACCTGAATGATTAATAATTGGCTTGAAGATTAATTATATTTTCTGTTCTATTGTTTTGCTTTTCACTCCTCCCACAGATTCCAGCTAGAGGACATGAAATTCAGTACAGACATGCTGAACACATAGAAGTGTGCTATTTCTAGCTAAAAAATCCGTGGAAGCGTTTACTGCGAGTTTTCCTATCTGGCTATAATGGGTCCAACACCCAACATGAACATTCCAGGGTTTTGTGATCAAATCAAACACCAACTGCTCACTTTCTGTTATAAAAGACACTGGGTCCGAGGCTACATTAACTACACACTGTTTAGTGCTCGTGCAACTTCTAAAAAAAGTGTTGCCCAACTGTGAATAAAGATAAACGTATATGAGTGATAATGTAAGGTTACTAATGTAATAACCATGTTTCATAATGAATTACACAGTTTTACAAAGTAGGAATGCTTAACAGAAAGAACAAAGAATAAAAGTTGATTCTCCTTAAATGGCAATCCACCCTTTTTTACACTTTTTCTGTAGTGGTAGGGCTCCTACTGTAGTGTCGGGGGAGGAGGCAATGTAAGTATGATCAGAGGAGTTTTCTTCAAGTAACTATGGCAGTTGGGGGGGGAGCCCTACACACAGAAAAGGGGGTTTACATAGGGGGATGGAGAGAGAAAGGAGGCAGAGGGAGAGAGAGAGAGAGGTGAGGGGCTGCAGTGGCATGGCAAAAATTCTCCTGGAGGAGAGACAGGAGGCAGAGTCCTATATGGGACTCGGCCAAGCTCCTGGTGGTCAGTTTTTCTGGACTTTGGAGGGACATTACAGGAGAACCATGAGCTGGAAGTGAGTGGTAATGATTTTATAAACTACACAGTGGGGCAGTAGTGGGTTAAATGATAGTTTTGGGGGGTGGGACATGCACTTTAAATCTCCAGGATCTCCGATTGACCAAACTCAAAACCGGCTCATTTATCTAGACCTGCTGGGCAATTATAAAAGATGTGCAAACCACTTTGCTATCCGTTAGCATGTTAAACTCCATATTAGCACATGGATGTACAAGTTAAAGTAAAAGACAGGTTAAGTGTTTGAAATAGGAGTTGAAAACTGGGGTGGACTAACTATTCCGCTGGCGTGTCAAAGTGAGTTTCCTATACTCATATATAATCCTTTGGGTCTAGGTGGTATACCCCAGGCCCCGTCACTATAATGTAGCAAAGTGCTTTTTCCTTATTTAAGTGCCAATGTGGCAGAGTAACAAACATATAGTTTTATGTGCTTAAATCACGACTCACTGCTGGTGGCCTGGGTGCCAACTGTCCCAGACCCTTTGTTAGGTACGCTCTAGTCACTATGAGTATTGCTTAATGATCACTCACTCTGTCCAATAAGTAGTACTCCACAATGTGGTTTGGATTCATATATGACAAATTGATTCACTGCTTACACATTATTATATTATTATTGATTTATATAGCAACAACATCTTCCGTGGCGCTTTACAATTACATGTCTACATTACATAGGGGCTAATTCAAAGTCATACTTATTACATACACAGGTAATACATAATAAGTAAAACAGAGTGTGGAGTTTCTTACAGCAATACCGTGATACAATAGGAAAGGAAAAAAAATAAAAACGCCTGACACGTTTTGGACGCATGATCGTCCTTACTTATAGGCTGATTGAATTAAACTTGTCTCTGTCGCTTTTATACCCTCCTACCTTTTCCTGAAGTTGCAGGTGAACCCCTTTTATCACTGTTGGTGAATAATTGGTCGGTTCGGGAAGTAAAGAGCAGGAGAGGAAAACAAAACATTATAAAAATAGATACATCACATTGTACCATTTATTATTTTAATAATAATATTATAAAATGACATATAAGTTACGAATCATGAACCTATGTTTTACAAAAAACAGGTTTAAATTAGTAGGTAAATATTGTGTTTGCGCTAGATTTAGCGCATGTTTTAAATGCTGGCTAATTGTCAAACTGTGGCCCTGCCACCAAGGAATGCGGGAATTGTAGTTTCCAAATATCTAAGTGCTTGTAGGGTCGGTATCCAAGCTGTAAAGCTATACAAAACACATCTGGTGGGGTGAATGCAGGTAATGCAGGATGCAGTGTACAAAATGTTATTTTGACTGCGCAGATGTTCTTATCTGTGCACACAGTAAACAAATAATCAGTAGAGAACATAGCTTATTATATCACAAAAATAAGAAACAGACAACGCCTGCTAAACTGATTAAAGGACAACTAAAATCCTACAGAATTGCAACTGACTTCTCGCTACCTGGTAACCAGCAGGTCTTTCCGGGTTCGTCCATGCAGTCTATTTTTTTCATTTTGCTGTTGATGTAATCAGGCAGTGGAGGGACCTGTTTCTCTGTTTACACAAACAGAGAAAGAATTAAATTAACATAGAGCAGAGTTGAGACAGAACACTCCCACAGCTGATTTATTGAGTTAGAGTAAGCTACTAGAAGACAAGGGAGATTCAATAAAAGTTCTTATCGTTTAAAATGGTGCTAATTTTGCCCCAACCAATCAGATCTTATTTAACATTCTAAGCTAACATCTGATTGGTTGGGGCAAAATTATCACCATTTTTAAAGATTAGAACTTTTATTGAATAACCCTGTAGGAATTGAGTCCACAGAAAAACTAAAAAAAGGCCCACTTGTCTTTCCTTTTCCTCTATGTCAGATTAAGACTTTTAAGGCTCATATGACTGATTGTGTGTTTTCTTTCTTTTTTGCAGTGTGTGTGATTTTTTATAACACAAGAACTTTTTTGCTGCATAGAAAATCCTGTAGTGCAATGGGTTTTTCTAACACACTGATGCATGCAGTTAATCACTGTTATGGCCTTGCATTTTCACTTTAATATACAAAATCACAGTAAAAAGTTGAAAAAATGTTGATGGAGACATAAACATGAGATATGATAATCAGATAGTAGACTGCAAAAAATATCAGTAGATAAAATCTGGGCTTGTTGTTGGTGTGCCTCTGATCAGATTCTTACCATTCGGAGGATTTTTTGATAGTGTATTTTTGTAGTGGTCCTAAGATGGGATACGCAAAACATTTTGATTACAACCAGAGAGATGATTAAATGTCTTATTGCAAATCTGTATAATAACAATCTTTACCAAATGGGCTGCAAGATAAAAAATAATTAGATTGGTACAACAAAAATGTATAAGGATAAGGCAACCCAGCAACGCTATGTTTAAAACATTACTAAATCAGCCGATAATGGACTTACCCGGACCTCATCTCCCTCAATAATTGCTTCTTCGTTATGGACGGTGTAGGAACAGCACAGAAGTTGGGCCGACTATGGCAGTGAGTCTACTTAATAATAGAAAAATAGAAGATCCCGACCCGTTGGCGCACGATGTTACGAACATGTCAGTACATTATCATGTGTCTGACCGACGGGCGGGATCTCCAAATGACAGATAATGGCCCATACATAGGGCGATATGGGCCAAAACAACGTTTGTACACACGTGCATGCGGTTCGGTACCTACGATTGACGTGTACGACCTTAGATAGAAGTAGAGTTAGATAGATACACTGACAGAGTTAGATAGATAGATCAGATAGACAGGCAGATGACAGACAGGCAGGCAGACAGACAGACAGGACAGGAAAGACAGATAGATAGATAGCATGAGATTAGATAGATAGATAGAAGAGTTAGATAGTCTAGATCGATAGACAGGAAGATTAGATAGATAAATAGCGCGTTAGATAGATAGATAGATAGATAGATAGATAGACAGAGTTAGATAGATAGATAGACAAACCAGAGTTACATAGATAGATAGATACACGAGAGTTAGATATATAGGTGGATAGATAGACCGTTAGATAGTTAGATAGACAGAGTTTAATAGAGAGATAGATAGAGTTAGATAGATAGACGATAGATAGATAGAGATATAGGTGATTAGAGAGATACACTGAGTTACATAAATAGATAGAGTTAATAGTTAGACAGACAGAGATAGATAGATAAAAGATAGAGTGTAGAATAGACAGATAGACTCAGAGATAGATATGCTTGTGAAGAGTTCTCATTCAATCCAGGTCATGGTATATCTGTGTATTAATTAGATCAACTGGACTGAAAGCTGTAGTTCTTGAAGCACGTTTGGCGCTAGTCATCCGACTGGCTTTTCTCCATCAGAATGACCTGTACAAGAATCTGTGGCAATTATGTACCCCTGGAGAAAATCCCAATTGCATATCCCACAGCAGGTGTTATAGGGTTGTGATTAGATAGGGCTAAGAGGTGTTACGGAAACGCCCAGAGTAGGTGCTGTGAAAACAAGCTATGTGTAATGGCAGACAGTTAGGGTCGAACCCCCCCACCTCTATTAGGCTTGGTTTCGTTTATTTTCATATAAATGGCCTCCTTAACACATCTTCTGAACCAGAGTCCGTGTCCTTCGCCAGTATGTTAACTAGCGAAACGTCTTCAAGAACACATTTCAAGTCCAGTTGATCTAGAATTGAAAAACAGTACAGAGATAGTAGATAGATAGATAGATAGATAGATTAGATAGAAGATAGATAGATAGATCGAGGTAGATAGATAGATCGATAGATGGGAGGAGTTAGATTAGATAGATAGCCCCGAGTTCGATAGAAGCAGGATAGATTACACAGAGTTAGATAAATAGATAGACAGATTAGATAGACAGAGTTGTTAGGCAGACAGATAGATAGATAGATAGATAGATAGATAGATCG
The DNA here is from genome assembly GCA_019447015.1 of Hymenochirus boettgeri. NCBI lineage: Eukaryota > Metazoa > Chordata > Amphibia > Anura > Pipidae > Hymenochirus > Hymenochirus boettgeri. The sequence goes on from JAACNH010002580.1 coordinate 26,686, forward strand.
TAGAGAGATAGATAGAGTTAGTAGATAGATAGACAGAGGAGATAGAAGGAGGATCAGCTACAAGAGTTAGATAAATAGCAGGGTTTACAGATAGATAGACAGAGTTAGACAGACAGACAGATAGATAGATAGATAGATAGATAGAGTTTGATAGATAGACAGAGGTAGATAGATAGGCAGATTAGATAACAGAGTTAGAGAGACGACAGAGATACCCCGAGTTAGACGACAGACAGACAGACAGACAGACAGACAGACAGACAGACAGACAGACAGACAGATAGCTAGATAGATAGATAAGATAGATAGAAGATAGATAGCATCGTAGATAGAGTTAGATAGACAGATTAAGATAGCAGAGTTTAGTAGATAGGATAGACAGATAATAGATAGATGATAGATTAGATAGATAGATAGATAGAGAGATAGGTCGGTAGATAGATAGATAGATAGATAGATAAGAGATAGAGAGATAGATTAGATTTAGATAGATAGATAGATAACAGAGTTAGATAGATAGGCAGATAGGTACACAGAGTAGATAAATAGATAGACCGAGAGATAGACAGAGCAGACAGACAGAAGATAGATAGATAGATAGAGTTAGATAGATAGACAGAGTTAGAAGATAGGCAGATAGATACACAGAGTTAGATAGAAGACAGAAGATACACAGAGTTAGACAGACAGACAGACAGACAAGACGACAGACAGACAATGACAGACAGAAAGACAGATAGATAGATAGATAGATAGATCCGTCCACGAGGGGGCATGGTTCCAGACAGGAGGTCAATGGAGCAATTGTAGGGTCTATGAATAGGCAAAGTCTCAGCTGATTTTTTACAAAACACATCAAGAAAGTCTTTATATGGTTCAGGAAGAAAAGAAGCGTCCTTTTCCAGAAGAAGAGTGGAGAAAGGAATAGTTGGTAAGGAAGACAATGGGAAATGCAGTTAGAACTCCAAGCATCTATTTCTCCAGAAAGCCAATCAATAGACGGGTTATGGAGTTGAAGCCAGGGAAGGCCTAAAATAATAGGTGTGGAGGGACAATCAATGACAAAGAAGGACAACTTTTCATTATGCAGGGCCCCAGTTTGGAAGGATAAATCTGGAGTGATTTGAGTGACATATTCTGAAGATAGGGGTCTATTGTCAATAGCCAGTACACGGAAGGGGTTAGACAATGATCGGAAGGGAAATCATGTTGTTGAACAACGAGAGAATCAATGAAGTTGCCTGCTGCGCCTGAGTCCAGGAAAGCGTCCTTGGATAGGACTTTAGAGTTGAATTTATGGTTACAGGTACCAGAAGACGAGGAGAAGGTTCTTTTTGCCTAGAAGATTTTCTCCTCTAACCTCTAGTCAGAGTAGTTTCCCGGCTTAACAGGGCAGGTTTAGGCAAAATGTCCTGAGCCAGCACAATATAGACACAGGCCCAGAGATCTCCTACGTGTTTTTTCTTGGAGATAAACGAGTTCCCCCAATTGCATGGGTTCTTCGGGTAGTGGGCGTAGGAGCAGAGAAGATAGGTTTCAATGGGCGAGGAGCAGATCTGGAAGGCAACTGACGACTCGGTCTCGGTTTCTCTCGACCTGCCGCTCCCGAAACCATGTATCAATACGGATACAAAGAGCAATCAGATCTTCCAACAAGGAAGGCGTCTTTGGAGACAAGGTCATCTTTAATACGGTCGATAGACCCTGTAGAAAGGCCGCCACAAGAGCCTCGTTATTCAGGAGACTTCTGCTGCAAGTGTACGGAAATCCAAAGGCATAATGTCCAACAGAACGGTTGCCCTGTTGTAGTTGCAACAAACGGGTGGAAGCACTTATTTTACGACCAGGAGCGTCGAATACCTTACGGAATGTAGCAAGAAAATTGGTGATGTCAGACACTAATGGGTCATCGTTCTCCCACAGTGGAGAGGCCCAGGCCAGGGCTCCACCTTCCAACAAAGCAAACATATAACCCACTTTTGCTCTATCTGAGACAAAACGGAGGGTTGTAGTTCAAATTGAATTTGACATTGATTAAGGAACCCTCTACAGCCTCGGGGTTCCCATCATAGCGAGGAGGAGAGGAATACGGGGTTCATGGCCACTTGCATTACAGGGGGGAGGATTAGGACGGATGAGAAGGTGATGTGTCAACAGGTGATAGGCGTGAGGCCAATGAGTCCATAAATTGCGCCATACGGTTCTGTTGGTGTTCAAAAACGTCCATCCGGGTAGATAAGGCTTGGAGAGTTTTAGATAGTTCGGACATTACTCCCTCAGAGGCATCCATGGCCCGCTTGTACTGTAATGCCTCCCTGACTCTGTTGGGGTAGAGTACCGGGAAGACTCACGTTTAGTGGATGAAGGAGGAAGTAGTGGGAACTCGATGCTGGAATGCACTGGAGACCGGAGCTGGACGCTGGAGTACACTAGCTGGAAAGGTGGTAACAGGAACAAGGGCTGGATACAAATAGCTGGATAGATGGTGGCAGGAACAATGGCTGGATACAATAGCTGGATAGCTGGTAACAGGAACAATGGCTGGATACAATAGCTGGATAGATGGTAACAGGGACAATGGCTGGATACAATAGCTGGATAGATGATAACAGGAACAATGGCTGGATACAATAGCTGGATAGATGATAACAGGAACAATGGCAGGATACAATAGCTGGATAGATGGTAACAGGAACAATGGCAGGATACAATAGCTGATGGATGGTAACAGGAACAATGGCTGGATACAATAGCTGATGGATGGTAACAGGAACAATGGCTGGATACAATAGCTGATGGATGGTAACAGGAACAACGGCTGGATACACTAGCTGATGGATGGTAACAGGAACAAAGGCAGAATACTGGAAACTGGACTGCACGAGTCCAAGCAGCAAAAACCCTAGACGCCAGAAACAACTGACAAGCGGGCCTTCTACTTCTTAGTCATATGCCGTTACAGTCACCATGTTATTGACATTTAACCCTTATCAAGCCATATATGCATTCAGGAGAGCGCACCATTAAGTAACAATAAACAGTATACTGCAGAATGGAAGCAAAATTATATTGCAGAATGAAGGGCAATAAGGAGCAATAAGAACTCTGCACTGTTCTTATGAAAGTAGGTGCTGACCTCACAGTACCTCACTGAAAAAGGTGTTTAGATATTAATGCAATTGTATTGTTGTTGTAATAATAGTCAGTTTTAGTTTTTAACTTTTTCTATATTCTGTAAAGGTTGATTGACATTTTCTTTGAACAACTTTTATTATATTTTTCTCCCTCTCAAAATTCCCAGGACACGTCTGCACAAATTATGTGATGATCCTGACATAAGGTCAGTGTTGTAACAATGGAAAAGGTATTTCCTCAATAGTACAAAATAAGCTGCAGGGCAGGGATTTTGGAATAGAAACTATTGCCAGTTGGAAACAATTTATGTTTGTAACAAACGAAATAGTCCTGCTAAACGCATGCACTTGTGGCATAGGTGTGTAAAATGTAATCAGGATGTAAATGCATGGCTCCTGCTAAAAAAAATGTTTTTTTTTAATGGTTGTATTCTTTTGGTTTATGATAAGTCAATTTAAACTAATAGTGTAACCACCAGGGAGCTGGGGGAGAAAGCAAAAAAGGGGCCCCATCTTCTTATTTTGTCCTATGACAGATATAGCCTCCTCCAGAAAACCACTGTGGAGAGAGCACGAATAGGGCCCCATCATAGTTTTGCAAGGCGGCCCCAGTGGTTCCTAGTTATATTACAGGTGCAAAACTGAAACGTTGAGACTTACAAAGTGATTAGTGCAAAAAGTGACCGTTGAATGGGGTACAAGACATTACTTCTTTATGTGCATAATTAATGACATACTCAAACAAATGCATAAAAAAGTACCACGCAACATAATTAAAATAAAAAGAAAGTGCACAAAAACCCTCAATATAGCATATCTCATGTGTTCCCTGATTCTGTGGGCCATGGGGAACATTTTAGAATAAAATCATTGGAAGACCTGCCCTTAATCTTATGTCTAACACTGAACTCACGTTTTAGGGTTCTCCATCTACCATTCACTTTGTCATTAGTACCAATATTTACTAAGACAGCGGGCCATGCCATCCTTTCCAATAATATTTTCACCCGAGCCACCACATGCCAAACACTAGCCCCAGGAAGACAGCAAACTTTCAGGCTGAAGCATCCTGACAACAAAATAACTAGAGATGGTTGAAACTATTGAAAGTTCGGTTCGTTTTCGGAATTTCGAACTATTGGGGAAAGTTCAAAAGTTCGAAAATGGGACCCATTAAGTCTATGGGAGGCAAATAGTTCGAAAAGTTCGAGTCAAATACAAACTAAATATCAATGGTAACTTAAGTAAATGGCTGTGGGACCTGGGAAATGGTCTGAGGAAGCAATTGGTACATCCGAAAAGACCCAATACCGAAAAACACAAGAAAAGCGACATCATAAACGCAGTGGCAGTGCAGTGAAGAATGCTCTGATTTGTATGTGGGAGACCAAACAACAACTGCATCAACGTATGGCCCAGCACAAGAAGAGCCATTCCTGGGTCAAGGACTCAGCCGTGTACCTGCATCTAAGGATAATGGATAAAGGACATACCTTTGAAGATGGTAATGTTAACAATTGGCCAAAGGAACGTGACTGGTTCAAGAGAGGTGTCAAAGAGGCCATTATTGTGAAAATAAAGAAACCAAGCCTAAATAGAGGTGGGGGGGTTTGACACCATCTGTCTGCCATGTACAAGCTGTTTTGACACCTTTACTCTGGGCGTTCCTATAACACCTCTTAGTCACTATATAATCACGCCTTAACACCTGGCTGTGATATGCTAATTGGGATTTTCCAGGGTACATAATTGCCACAGATTCTTGTACAAGTCATTCGAATTGAGAAAGCCAGTCGGATGACTAGCGAAACGTCTTCAAGAACTAAACTTCAAGTCCAGTTTGATCTAATTGAATACAAACAGATACATGGACATTTACTCGCGGATTCGATGCTCGCGTATATAGGCTTAATGGACACTTACTCGCGGATTCGTATGCGTCGCGCCGATACCATGTACATTTTACTCGCGGATTCGATGCTCGCGTATAGGCTTTAATGGACACTTACTCGCGGGATTCGATGCTCGCGCTCCTAGATACCTGACATTTTACTCGCGGATCGATGCCTGTAAGGTTTAATGGACACTTACTGCGGATTTTTGATGCTCGCGCCTAGATACCATGTACATTTTATTGCGGATTCGATTTCGACATTCGATTATAATCCCTTCTTCCCATTGAATCTATATGCAATCAGGATCTAAAATCAGCCTGGAAAGTGGATGTAGTCATTCCACCTTACTTTCCCACAGAAAGCCATGGCCACCATGCAATGGCAGCGTCTGATGGTGGATATCTCTACCCGGCGTGGGTTATGACGGGATGCCAATTGGGCACCCCAACATTAAGGCGCAAACAAGCGTATAATGCCCACCTGCAGGCGAAACTGCAGACGCAGTGGACCTCTAAGCTCCAAAGAGGTGGTCAGACCCAAAAGGCAGAGACGGAACTACGTCCGGACATCCAGCGGAATGTCCAAGGCAAGTATCCACATTTATATATAAATTTTATCTGTGATTGAGTGTAGTAAAACACACCTTTTGCACCACTAATCAGGCGGCAGATCTTTCTACAAGTTGTCTAATAAACCACTATACGATTACTGCCACTTTCTTGTTACTTTTAGCACTTGTGATTGGCTGATAGCGCTTTGCAATTTTGCAAACCGCCACAAACGATTGCGGGGCCTTTAGTGCTTTTCTCCTATAGGACTCAAAGTGCATATGTTGTAGTGTAATTAGTGTTAGCAAATTTTAATGTAACAGTTAATGTTAGTAGATGTGTAAAGGACAAGGACACACGAAAAATATTACAATATTAATTATAATAAAGATTTGAAACTCTTTTTATAAACGACCAAAGTATATTTTTTTAATGTTAGTAGGGTGAGGCCACACTGCAACGCACAGGAATCGCGCACCAAATCGCGAGCGTATCGCACCGCGATTGTGTGCACGATTCTTGTGTGTTTTGCGTTCGCGTTTGCGCATGGTTTTTCGCCTTTGTTTGGAAACGCATGCGTTAACGCACCGAAATGTGATGAAGCATGGTTACCAAAACGCGAATGGACGCGCAACGCATGTCATCGGAAATCGGGAGTTTAGCGTTCCGCAATTTCCATTTTAGTGAACGCGTGCGCGAAACGGTGCGAAAAAAACGCGCTAGTGTGGCCTAGCCCTTAATGTTAGTTAGTGTTAGGATTAGTAAATGTAACTGTTGTTAATGTTAGTAAATGTTAGTACACAGAAAAATATTCACAATATTTACATTTTTTTATTATTATTATTTTTTATTATTAAATTAAATACTTTTTTTATATATAAATTTGCAGATTGAGGAATCTATTTCTGCAGTGATGCAGAGGAGGGAGGGTCACCTACACCAGCACCCACCAAGGTACAGGTGCAGTTTCCCCCTTGTAGGAACAGCACCATTGAGTAGCAGTAGACACCACTGCAATTTGACATTATTGAGGAGCCAGGCAGGCTTGGCCCCACCGGACGACCCCATCACCCCATTGGCTTCTCTCCCTCAGAGTATGCATTGTGCAAGGGAAAGCGGGGAAGGAGATATGGTTTGTAGGAACAGCACCATTGAGTAGCAGTAGACCCACTGCAATTGGACAACATTATTGAGGGGCCAGGCAGGCTTGGCCCCTCCGGACAGACCCCATACCCCATTGGCTTCTCTCCCTCAGACTATGCTTCGTGCAAGGGAAAGCGGGGAAGGAGATAGGGATTGTGGGAACAGCACCATTGAGTAGCAGTAGACCCACTGCAATTTGACAACATTATTGCGGAGCCAGGCAGGCACACAACCGACAGCAAACAGCAAACAGCAATAGTTCGAGAAGTCTGGGTCCGTCCGGAACTCGAAAGTTCGGCTCGAACTCAGGTTCCAGTTCGAGTTCTATGCCATCCCTACAAATAACCCTGTCTGTTTTACTAACAATAATGTCCCCTATGACCAAAATCTGTCCAGGTTCATCTCACCTCCCCCCACCTGCCAGAAGGACTGGTCTCTTGGCTGATCATACCCAAATTCACACACACAATGTTTTCATTGGTTGCTGAACTAATTAGCTTTGCCCCTCACCTTTAAATTTTGAAGGGGCACTAACATCCACTGTAGCCTGTGATTAAAGGGTAACTGACTTAATTAATTGACAAGGTTTGCTTTCCTGAGTATTTTTTTTTTTACATAGTTTTAAAGATATTTACATTTTTTTATGTATGATATGGTAGCAGCTTTACCAGATCCCCTGCACTTCCTACTCATTCACTTAGTGCTGCTGCAATAAAATAGTACTGCCCTGTAACACGCATTTCCTTATACAATGCAAATTGTGGGGGAGAGTGGACAAATTGTTGTTGGGTATAACACAACGTGGTGTGGGTTACAACAAGTGGGGCCAAATCTGCCTAACTCTGCAACTATAGTAACAAACTACAATGAGCTTACTGTGGCACTCTGTGGTGCTGCAACCACTTTCCATTGCCCAGTGTATTCTCTGGGGGGGAAAAGGCAATGTAGTGTGGGGAAAAAGCCAGTCTGGCTCTACAAGTTTAGTAGATTGTTTGACCTAATTAATTATGGGCGCAGTAAATAATAAGACTAGTAATAAGACACTGCCAGCACTGGTAATAGCACAGTCGGTAGTGGAGATTTCAGTGCTGGCGAGACAATTTGTAGAGAAGGTGATGGTACTGGAGGCAGAGGAGGGGGGTGACAGACTGTTGGTGAAGCAAGTGATGCAGGTGGTGCAAGAGGAGATTGTGATGAGGCTGGTGGTGGAGATGACGTTAGTGAGATGGAGTCTGTCTTGAAGTTATGATGCCAGTATTGGGAACTTTTGGGGCTTTTTAATGCCCTAGCATTAATATTAACTAACATTAACTAATAGAAATATTAATATGAACTAACACTAATTAACTTTAACAGTTAATGGCTGGTGTTAAAAGGCCTGCACAAGTTTGTGACGGTTCACAATGCACTATTGACAATTATCCAAATGAAGTGTTTCACAAAAAATATAAACTTGCATTAATGCAAAGTAAAAAAACAAAAGCTTTTCTGACAATGATTTATTTGTATCTGTTGTATTCAATTAGATCAACTGGACTTGAAATGTTCTCCCTCAGAGTATGCTTCATGCAAGGGAAAGCGGGGAAGGAGATAGGGTTTGTAGGAACAGCACCATTGAGTAGCAGTAGATTCACTTTAGTTTGACAACATTATTGCGGAGCCAGGCAGGTTTGGCCTCACCGGACAGACCCCATACCCCATTGGCTTCTCTCCCTCAGAGTATGCTTCGTGCAAGGGAAAGCGGGGAAGGAGATAGAGTTTGTAGGAACAGCACCATTGAGTAGCAGTAGACCCACTGCAATTTGACAACATTATTGTGGAGCCAGGCAGGCACACAACTGACAGCAAACAGCAAGCAAACAGCAACAACTGACAGCAAACAGCAGATCAGACAGCAAAAGATGCTGATTGCTGCTGAACGCAGCACTGTCAGTTACACAAACACAAAGACGCTTACACACAGATACAGAATCAAACAAAAAAACAGGACACCTAGAGCTCTAAAAGGTCTAACACAAAAATTGTCCAAAGGACTTATAGGGGGGTTAGTCCTTTGGGGTCTCAAGATGTCCTGTTGGGTCTCAAGATGTGTGAATACAGGGGTGGGTAACTACAAGAGCTAAACCACCACACTGAAATCCACACACAGAAAGCTCAAAAAGCGCAAAAATCTCTCTCCAACTCCTACACTGTCAGGTCTCCAACACACTCACTAAATGGTGCTGGTCGCATTGCCTTTTATGCCCAGGGGTCTGGCAATGCTCAAATTAGCTGCCATTGGGTGATTTTGGACATGTGGGCACTTTTTTTTTTAATTCGATGATTTTCGAATGTTCGACCGTTTGAACGTTCGAACATTCAATAAATCATCGGAAGTCCGGGAAATAGCGAAAGTCCGCGTCCGGGATAGTTCAAGAAGTTCGGGTCCGTCCGGAACGTGAAAGTTCGGCTCGAACTCAGGTTCGAGTTCTATGCCATCCCTAATCCCTAGTAATAGACCACAGAAAACATATTCACCAATGGCTTAGCAGCCAACATTAAATGGGGTAGAAATAGGCACAAAATGTAGTTTTGGCAAATTGTTGCTCAAAACTGGACAAAGATAATTTTTCTGCTTTTGTATCTATTTTCGTGATAGCAACTCTGTGATTTACCCCACAATTACCATTTGAAAAACTAGATTCTGGACAGGGTTCTCAATACCTTCAAGGGCATTGTACCCAGCCACTGAATAAGTTACATGGCTAAAATTAACGAATGAAGTTCACAGATCACATCAACGCTATGGACAAGCACAGTCTCTAGTCTTCCACGATGGGTCCAATAGAAAGACATGCTCCTTGCAGAGCGTATCTTCCTATTGCCCTCATCGCTGATCGAGAGGAGGGGGTGGAGCTAAGTGGCACAGCGCAGTGTAAGTATATCTGTGTAAGTGCAAACTTACTTAGGTCCTCACCCTTGGTAGAAAGCATAGATATAAGAAGAGGAGTGTAATAATTAATTTAAACATTTTTAAAATGACTGTTCTTTCTATTTCTTCTTTTTCTTCTGTTTTATTCTTCCACTGTTCTGGACTTTATCTCCTCCCACACTTTTTGAGCTAGAAACCTAAAAGTGCAGATGTGTGGGGCATATAGGAGAAGTGTGCTATTACCTAGCTAAGGAATCCGTGGAAGCGTTGTGGCGGAACATTTTTTCCCATAGACTATAATGTAAACAATCCTCAAATGTGGATATTTCAAAACAGTTTATTTCATGGTCATAAACACAAACTTTGATACCCCCAACCCCCCACACAGACACAGGTACACCCACCTACTGTACTGACCTACCTTTCCATTCCCCATGGAAGCCATACTTAAAGGGTAACTATAGTGAAAAAAATAATTTTGATCAATCATCAATAAAAGTTAGTTATATGGTCATACATGCAAAAACGCATACCCCCAACCTCACACGGGTAAACACACCTACTGATCTACCCTTCCATTTCTATGGCAGTTATACTTAAATGGTAAATAAAGTTAAAAAAATAATTTTGATATATCCTCAATAAAAGTTTTATTGTTGTAAAAACAAACAGGACACATTTTTCAAGTTACTGGTATTGATACATAAAGTAGAGTTGATCCAGGGAAATTTTCGATTGCCACTTGGAGTCAGGAAGGAATTTTTTCCCCTTTCATAAATTTGGTGGGTTTTTTTCCCCTTCCTCTGGATCAACAATTAGGCAGGAAATGAGAATATTGCTAGATGTGTTGGACTTGATGGACGTATGTCTTTATTCAACCTCAAATACTATACTATACTATACCCCAACTTCACATGGGTACACACACCTACTGACCTACCCTTCCATTCCTTTGGCAGCCTTAATTAAAGGGTAACTAAAGTCAAAAAAGCTAATTTTGATTTATCCTCAATAAAATATAGTTTTATGGTTGTAAACACAAAATAATACATACCCCGTCAACAAGACCCAGGTACACACACCTACTAACCTACCCTTCCATTTTCATGACAGCCATATTTAAAGGGTAACTATACTCAAAAAAAATATTTTGACTAATCATCAACAAAGTTTGTTTTTTTAATCCCCAACCCAACACAGGTACACACACATACTGTTCTACTTATCCATTACTGCGGCAGCCATCCTTAAAGGGTAACTAAAGTCAAAAAAACATTTTGATCAATAATCAAAAAGGTTTATTTTTTAACTTCTAACCTGATCCAGGTATACACGCCCACTGACCTACCCTTCCAATTTAATGGCAGCCATATTTAAAAGGTAACTATAGTCAAATAAATAATTTTGACTAATCATCAACAAATTTTGTTTTTTTAACCGGCAACACGGTACACACACCTACTGATCTATTTATCCATTACTGTGGCACCATACTTAAAGGGTAACTAAAGTAAAAAAA
>JAACNH010002581.1:0-37832 GCA_019447015.1 Hymenochirus boettgeri
CAGAGGCTAAAGAACACAGTGAGCATGCTCAGTCTTGATTAGAGGTTACTCAGGTCATTCAGTAATTAATTGACTTTGCAGAGAGGCTAAAGAACACAGTGAGCATGCAGGCCGATTAGAACTTCATAAGTGTCTCTCTGACACAAACGAGCACACTCAAAAATGTTTGAAAAAACAAAATCCAATCCTAAATGTAATAAATCACAATCCGGGAGATTGGTTCCCCAACCAATCAGATCTTATTTAACATTTTGAAAGCTCACATCTGATTGTTAGGGCAATTAAGCACCATTTTAAACGATCATAACTTTTTTAAATAACCCTGATTGACTGTATGTTTAATGTATTTGAATGAGTGAGTTTATTTTATACTTTATTTGCAAAGCTACAACTCTCACAACTCCCTCCCAGCATTCCTGCTGCTAATCTGCTGAACCATGACACACGGTAGTTTTATGACACGTACACACACCTTCCCCTTCCAAAAATGCAGGAGCCTTTTCAAGCCAAATTCATTTTAGCTTTCATTTCTGGGAAATATGGGGTAGATGAAAAATTTTCCAACCTTCCCCATTTTTTTAATTGTTGAGCGAGTGCACGACCTAGACGGTCCCCATTTATCTGCCACCATACCGGACGTTTAATTGTTGCATGTTAATGCAAGTCGAATATTGTTTAGCTATTTTGGCATGGCAGAGCAACAGATCTTGGCCCCCCATATCCATGCCACGGCCCCACCACCCACACTGCTAACACAATCCATTCCGACCTTAAGACTACAACATGAAGATAGATAGATAGATATATAGCCTTTGCACAAAAGCTGACTTCCTGCACATTTTGCAGGTCTTTTTAACTAGGAATAACAATGCTCTGACTACTTACTCTAAACGTCACGTTCTATCCAGCTTGTAAACTCTGTCTTATGTACAGCAACTCAAAGCTCTCGCATATCTTCTCTTCCCTGACGCATAACAGCAACGTTTATCTTCTCCAGTTTGCGGTTACCAAATCAATGTGGCTATTACTGTCAATCTGGGAGAAGAGAATGCTACAGCTTAGAGGCTGCTTTTGCCTCAGCAGAGTTTCAGCTGGAACGATCGCGGAAGGCAGTTGGAAACTTCCCTGTGTCCGTCTTGCATTGCAATACTATTCCTACACTACTGATTTCGCCATTAGTTCCTGACTGCGTTTAACAGCTTTTTGACCATTATGAAATAAAGTTATCTTTCATTCTAAAAATCATCTAGGGCTAGGCCACACGGCTGTGTTTTTTTTTGCGCTTGCGTTTTTTTTCAGATCTTGAAAACGCGGCAAACAGCACGTTTTCAGGTGCAGGCGTTTGCTTTCCGCATTTTAAATTGCAATCGTTTTTTCATACTTAATGAAAAAAAGCCATCAAAATCTCACATGATCGCATGCGATTCCGTGTGCGAATTGCGTTTGCTTTGTCAGTGTGGCCGTGCCCTTATTTATACAAAATGCCAAATAATTTTTGCTTTGTGCCTATCATACCTGCGTGAAAATATGAGACGATCAGGTGTAAGAATGGAAAAGATTGGTCTTTCACGCCTTTGCTGTTAGTTTTGAGATTCATGCGAACCGTGGGGGTGTTTGTAGAGTCTGGGCTGTTCTATTATGTGCACACTGAAAGCCGTTTCCTTACCATTTAGAGAAGAGGATCAAGGGAAAGCGAGGGGTGGTGTGTGTAAAAAATATGTAAATGAAGGATTGGCTAATGATCTGGAAATTCTTGCAGGTTTTTGTTGGGTTTCTATGCGAGCACCGCTTGTAAGACTCTCATGTCCTTAGCAACTCTCTCATTTGCGTATTTTCACAAGTTTAGTACCCCTGCTTCCCACCCACCTCCTTCCCACATCTAGATTCCTTTATTAGACCACTAGCTGCTCATTAAGTGGGTCATGTTTTTTTTTTTTAGTAAACGTCGTATAAGGGATGTGTAACTGCAATGCTATTTAAAAACGCTACAATAGGAGAGGATCTCAGCCTTTTGCTAATATTAAGTGTATCTTTGTTCTTATCAGGTGAAGGTCGAGGGGGAATATACCCTCAATCAGCCTGGATTTTACTTTTAGGCACACTAGGCATGGTTATACATCCTATTAAAGTGCACTAGAAGACCAAAAATATAACACAATGCCAAAAATAGAATTCTAGTGCTCAACATTTCTAAATTCATATTGGCTACTCTCTCCATAAGGTTGGTACGACAACCAGCCTGCTAAAACCCTGGATAAATAAACACTTAGCAGTCCCGTTTAGCAGGCTGTTTGTCTCATCAACCTTATGGAGTAAGCAATATGCAATGAGGAATTGTTTTGCGCACTAGAATTCTATTTTTTTGTATGTATTGTAATTTCGGGGTGGTCTCTAGTTGCTCACTTTAATATGGATGTACAACGCCCAATTTCTATATATTTGGTGTTACTTGAAGGTTGACCAAGCCTTCTGGGAAATTATACTTCCACCCAGAGTTAGGTCATTTGCTCTTTGAAGTCAAAGTACTTTAACTAGAGAGTCAGCTCACAAGCATCCAGCACACAGGATAAGCAGTTCAGTCAAAGTATCCAAAAAGTCAGTACGCGTAGATTTAGACCCAGTTAAAGAAAGCACCTTGACGTAGGTTGACTGGCTTAACATAATTTGGCTAACTTATTGAACTAATATAGCTTTTATTTATCCAGGGTTTAGTCAGACGTTTTTGTAGCAGCAACCTATGGATTTAGCCCATATGCAATTAAGAATCTTTTGTGCACTAGAATTCTGTTTTTTTTGTACGTAGTCTGTTGTTTAGACTGTGGTCGATAGGGGTGCCTGTCCAACCCACCCCCTTTTATATCATTTATTTTCTTCCCACAAAGAGTAAATGGGTGGGGTTTAGGGATGGGCCCCAGGCTTTTGCGCGCCTCCGGCTCCTAAGGTATACATCCACCACCCCTGCCCTCAAGTATTGGGGTACAGATTTGCACGCTACGACCCACTGTTTGTTCCTGTCGGCCTAGTTTCCTTTCATTTGTTGGCAACTTTTGTTTTTACTTCCCTGGCACTTCCTGGTCTCCCCTATTGAGTGCCGGAATATTTTTTTTTACCATACCCACAAAGGAGGTCCGATTGTTCCCTCTTTCTGTACAGCTCGGGTAGAAGAGACAGAGGAGATGTCGTGAACTCTGCATGGCTAAGTGGATCATTAGATTTTAAAAAAACCAATCTAACCTTTTTGAAAGGGGAACTTTGTCTCGCCACAAGTTTATTTTAATGAGGCAGGTTCATACCTTAAAATGAGCCATCAAACCACCTCTCTAACGTGGCTGCACAGCCCAAAATATGAAGAAATCACTGATCAGAAATTTAGGTGTGGGAGGTATCTGAAGCTTGCGGTCAAAATACTGTTTTCCCCTCCTCTAATCTGCGGTTGGCACTGCTTCGTGCATGAATGAAGGATAGGGACGGGGGGGAGACGCACAGCCCTCGCACTGGCATTTTCAAATGCTCCCCTTGCTGGCCCTTCCCATAGTGGGCCCTGTGTCCCCTCCCCACTTGCCAGCCCCCTTTGGCCCCTCCCACTCACGGACTCGTGGCTCCGCACACTTTATGGGTCATGTGGCCCCGCCCTAGTGGGAGGGGCAACTGAGTGGAGGGGCCCCGGGAGGCTTCAGGGAAAGCCCAATGGGTGGACTCAAGGAGTGGCCATGGGGTCCCACGAGAGGAGGAAACAGACAAGGGGACTGTCACATGGTTTCAGTGCTGTAGTGCAGGGGATTCTGGTGATGCCTGCAACCATCCACATATAAAGTATAAATATCTTTCAAACTATGTAAAATATAATGAAAGTAAATTGGCAAAATCTCAGTAAAGCAATGCCTGTCAATTTTACCTAAGTCATTTTTGGACCACAGTTAACCCTTTAAGTGCAATTTCCAATACTAAATAGCCAAGTTTTCTGAACACAGTGTTTCATGTCCCAGGACCCACGTTTCTATGCATGAGATCCCTTGGAGAAAAGCTTTTTTTTATGTATTATTGCGGCTCACAGTTAGTGACATTATGGAGGGATGGTACCGATGGACAGCATGGCAGCCTGACATCATGAACTGGCTTTTCCAAGTTCAGCTGGCATGCCCAGTTCCATGTTGGGCAACTTTAACAACCTGCTTTGGCCCTGCCATAATTAATTTTAAGCACTCAGGCATTTTCCAGGCTACAAATCTATATTTGTTCTTAGTCTGTCTTGATGTCAAATGCTCAAGTCTGAATACAGCGAACCCCCAAAACCTCATTTCTGGTGATACTTAAGGGACTATTCCAGTGGAATTATCAACATTTGGTTAAATTTTAGTTTGTGTAATGGCTTCGTTTCTTAGTGTATTTCTACATATTCTCTCCAATTTTGAAAAAAAAATCAGTTTGTTTCATACCCATTGCAGTTCCCTGCTTGTTGACATTAGGGAGCCTGAATTCACATGTTCTAATGGTCCTCTTCCCAGAATGCACCCCCATCCTTGGAATGTTCTCCCAAAACAGTAAATATTTCTAACCTGATTGGCGTTTGATGGATCAACATGCTCAGATCTCTACTGAGGCAACTGAATCTCCCAGCGCTGGTCAGGGCAAGGACCATAACTGTCGCTACCTAGGGTCCTGCAAACAGGAAGTCAGTATTTCGGTTGCCATTTTTTATATACATCCAATGCTGAATGGGCTGTTATGGTTATTGGGTTGGGAAAATGCTCTTTTTTTTTTTTCGGAAAAGTATATGTATTTGCACTGAACTTACCCTTTAACTCAGGTCCTGACCAATGCTAAGGTGGCCATGGGTAATTAACTACAGGACAAACCTTTGTCAATCGGGTCACCACCATGTATATTACCAAAATTCCCCATTTATTGTAAATTGGCTCTTTTCGGTTGAACAAAAAATTCACTTTAAAGAATATCACAACAACTAAAAAATCCTCAATGTAAGAATAGACATTCATTCTTTTTCCAGAGGTATAAAACGTAATTCCCATTTTTTTTATTTCTTAAATAAATAGGTCATGTTAGTAAAATAAATAAAGGCATCGCTTCCGAAAACTGGAATATACCATGACATTGTGCATTGTTTGCAAACATTTTTTACACTGTTTCTAGTCCCAACCATTTAATAAAAAAAATTCCTGTTAAAAATGAACGGTAATGTACAGTGAAAGATTGGTGTAAGGGATGGTGTAGTATATAATATTTCTACCTCCAGAATATGCCATTGTTGTAGTGCTCTTATTTTTACTGTAAATACCTTTTATGGTAAACGTGTCTGAATCTTTCTACCCTGTTTTATATATTAACCTTGGAAAATCCTAGGCAGTCGAAAAAGATTAGCTACTACTCTACTGCACAGCTCTGGCCTGGTACAAAGACTTGATGGTTAACATGTTAATTACACATGACAGTCAAGAAACAATGCAAAGAGATTTGTTTTAGAATTAAACATTTATCTTCATAAATAAAGCGTAATAGGGACTATTTCATCTTATAGAGGAAACCGTTTGCAATATTTGTTAAAAATACGCATTAGCTAGCACAGTATAACGCAAAAAAGGTGCATCATGTTAGATGCATCCGAATATTGCATACGTATCACTTTTTACCAGCACCACATTTACAATGTATCAGCTCTAGATGTGTGTACTATATCTCTTAAAAGACTCTGGAGCGAGATGGACAATTGTTTCTTTTTTATCATCTCTGAAGGATCTATAATCCTGGAAAATTTATTTTTTTGAATTAAAGATTTACTTTAATTATATTTTTCTATATCCAATCTTGATTGTTTTATTGAAAGACTCCCAAGAAAAATGATAAGCAAAATATTTCCAAACTGCCTGATTCCTGCCCCATCTTAACCGAACCTATAGGGGCCGTAATTGTATTGGTAATGTCCAATACCACGGTTTATAAAATAGGGTCCGAGTCTTTCTTCTCCTTAGCAACCTTCGCCAAAATCTGAATGAAATTAGGTAAAATTTGAGTGTATTTGCAGAACTTTTTGCATTAAGCTATAAGCCATCCCGGTAGGTGTATCTCCGATCAATTTCGATTGAGAGCAACAACCAAAATCCCATCGGGAAACTGCTCAAAATTTCCCAACCTTGAGCTGACCCATTTCAGGGGAAATCTGCGAGAAATGGGACTTGAGATAGCATCGCAGAACATTTTCCACCTGGCCCACTCATCGTCTTTCGATATTTGAAATTGCGAACTTTGGTCATGGTTTTTTTCAATAATTGTCGGACAGAGAACCACTTTGGCCAACAATCCTAATTTGCGTACAGCCTTGTATCAAAATTGAATCTTGTGATCTGCCTGTTTGGACTACTGAACAGCATCAGGTGGGGGTCGTATTATTGTCTTCTGCATTGCATTGTTTCTCCCTGAGCACTACCATTCCTCCATTTAAACGTTTTAATTTTGGCCCATGCAGATTATATATATCTGTGTACAAGGCTGATTTAATATTGCTTGGAAAGCCATAGTTTCAATCTGTGGTATTCTGTTAGATCAACTTGAAGTTTATTTCATGGAAATCTCATTATTTTTAAAATTCTTAGTTTTATTACTTATTTATTCTACCATATTTGTTCTTTCCATTTGAAAAATCAGTTTGATTTCCTACCCCTTGCTGTTCCCTGCTGTTGACAAAAAAATTTGTTAGTGAGCTGACATTTCAAAAGGTTCTAACGGTCCCTTCTTCCCAGTAGCACCCTCCATTGGAAGTGTCCTAACAGTTTATTTCTACTGAGTTGGCTGTTGTATGGGTCAAACATGCTCAGATCCACCTGAGCAACTGAATCAACCCAGGCGCCTGGGTCACGAGGGCAAGACATAACGGTCTCTCTTTAGGGTTCCCTGCAAACGGAAGTCAGATTTCAGAAGCATTTATTTATACACATACAAATTGCTGAATTGGCATGTTAAGGTCATTAGGATTGGAAAATACGCTCTTTTTTCTTATAAGTATAGTCTTTGCACTGACTTCTCCTCTAATTGACAGATCTAGTGAGTTTTCACTACAAGGCGTCTTCAAGAACGTAAAGTTCCGCGGTTGATCAGTGTTGAATCGACAGCTCTAAGTGGCCTGGATGGAATGAGAAACCTTCATGTGTTTGTAGTTTCTATGAACCCTGTGTTATATTCTTATTGGTTCTTACCAGATCAAACAAGATCTTTTTCCAAGTTATATACAGTATATAAGCCCATCACTTATTCACAGTTGGCAACCGTAGGATTATTCTATTTGCATGGCTGAAGATATCCCCATTGGGATCCTATATACTTGACACTGGTTTTTCCATTTTTATTGGAGTTTTTCAATATAACAAGTCTATAATATCCATCATTACATACATGTTGCCATGGGTACACATTTTGTCCGATCACATTGAGAAAACACCTAATGAGATTAGTTTCCATCACTCTTCAGCCTCTTGATCCCTGTGTGTTCTCGAATCCAGTTTACATATCTGGTCACGCGGGTGTAGACCCATGTACAATCCTTCTTTCCACAGCCACTTCCCCAACTTACTATACCAAGTAGGTGCTGCGCCCTTTATATGAGCAGACAAGGCCCGACCAGAGTCCCCTGCGAGCAAAGGAGAAACTGTGTTAATTAGCCCACTGTCTCAGTCTCACATCATACAGCCCTCATATAACTTTTTTCAATAAACCCAACCACCATGTAATTCCTTTACTCTATGAGTCATATTTATAAATGCGGCATTATCGCTATTTTGTGATACCATGCCTTTACCGGATGCTGAGGTTGATAAGGACATACGTCCCCCTAGTCCTTTATACCCTACCCCACATCCCTGCCTAATACGAGGAGAAAAAGAAGAAAATTGCCATCTGGCAAATGCCTTGGTCACAAACTACCAGGTGTATTATAAAAACGTGGTTCCTAAAATAACGCTAGGCTCATTATATTACATCCATGTTGTAAAATGAGTTAACAATTTGCTATTTTATGTTTTGCATTGCTAAATGCTTGAAGCCATTATTTACAACTAGAACAATTGAGCCCAGTTACAATAACGGGCGCTGAATCCCAGAGTGCCCCTTAGTTTCCAAGGCCATAAGCCCTCCTTCCCGCCATGTCCCAAGGCCCAGAGTCCCCCTCTGTCCCAAATCCAGGGCCCCCCCTCTGTCCCAATCCAGGGGCCTTCCCTCTCTCCCAAAGCCAGGGCCCTCCTCGACCCAAATCCAGGGGCAACCTCTCCCAAATCAGGTCCTTCCAACCTGTCCCAAATCAGAGGCCCCCCGCCCTCTGCCTGATCTCCAGAGCCTCTGCCCTCGTCCCAAATCCAGGGGCAACCTCTGTCTCCCAACTCCAGGGGCCCCCCTGTCCCAAATCCAGGGCCCCCCTCTGTCCCCAATCCCGGGTCCCCCCTCTTTCCCAAATCCGGGCCCCCCTCTGACCCAAATCCATGTGAGTCACTAGGAACTGCAGAGACTCTCCCTCTAGTGGTTT
The DNA here is from genome assembly GCA_019447015.1 of Hymenochirus boettgeri. Classification (NCBI taxonomy): domain Eukaryota; kingdom Metazoa; phylum Chordata; class Amphibia; order Anura; family Pipidae; genus Hymenochirus; species Hymenochirus boettgeri. The sequence continues at coordinate 8,528 of JAACNH010002581.1, forward strand.
GTCAATAGGAAAACTCATGACACAAACAACACGGACCACATAGCTGGACGCAGCATTAGGCTTTTATTATATGGATCTGAGGTTTATAAATACGTCCTTTGGGCCTATATATAAAAGGTCGATATCGCTCTTTAAAACGATCAGAAATTGTACGATGCCTATGACAATACCATTTAGTTTCTATGTAAATTGTACAACCGCGGCTGTGCTTAGATAACCCTCGGTATGGAAGTTCCTGATACTGCTGGTTAGTGATGCGCCCCTATAATGTATTAAGGGTCACTATAACTCACTCAACCACTATTACATTATCTGAAACTACCGTTTGAGAGAAGTAATGGTGGTATCACATACTTATCTGTGCTTGTTTTGTCATTTAAATTATTAATGCTTAGTGAGTTCTCCGTATTCTCCCCACCCTCCCTTACTCACTGCCTCACCATGGCCACTGTTTCTGCTTCACGCCCCCACTCCCTCTCCCCTGCCTTCGTTTCTCTGCTATTCTTAATTTTGCAGAAACTGTGCTGGCGGGCAGGCCAAAGAGCCTAGAAAGAGGTCACTAATGGGACCGGAATTACCAGTCACCCGTACCAACTTTTATATGTACAGTCACTGTAGCCAAACTTATATGTACCATCACTGTAGCCAATTTATATGTAACCAGTCAGAGTGGCCAAACTTATAGTAACAGTCACGGGGTGGCCAAACTTCTATGTACCAGTCCACTGTGGCCAAACTTATATGGTACCAGTCACTGTGGCCAACTTTATATGTACCAGTCAACTGTGCCCAACGTATATGTACCAGTCACTGTGGCCAAACTTATATGTACCAGTCACTGTGGCCAAACTTATAGTACCAGTCCCTGTGGCCACCTTATATGTACTCAGCCTGTGGCCAACTTATATGTACCCGTCACTGTGGCCAAACTTATATGTACCAGTCACTGTGGCCCAACTTTATATTTACCAGTCACTGTGGCCAAACTTATATGTACCAGTCCACGTGGCCAACTTATTGTACCGTCCACTGTGGCCACACTTATAATGTCCCAGTCACTGTGGCCAAACGTATATGTACCAGTCACTGTGGCCACCTTTTATGTACCAGAACACCTATTACCAGACACACACAGTTATATATTTCACTGGGTGTGTCTGGTACTTGCTTCCGTCAGTTCACCTCTACTAATCATCTGAATCAACCAATTTCTTTCCTATCCTTTGAATTCTATTCCACACTCCGCTCTTTGGTCAAGTTTGCGTCCCCAAGTGGACTACATCAATAAACATACATACATACCTTGCCATGCTCATCCAGGTTTCCTTGTTCCGGCACACAGCATTTTCTTGTGACTTTGTGATCAGAGAGACGCTCGGAGGTGCAGAGTCGGTCGGGATACAGTCTGAGTGACCGTTCCTTCTTGGTCAGCAAAGGTTCATGGGAACTAGGGAAAGGCGAGTCAGAGAACATGTTATGTTGAGCATCAATTTACAAATGCAAACAAAGGGAAGATATATGAATTATTTAACACAAATAAATCAATCTGTTGATGAAAATGTTTCAGTCCACTATACATCCCACCTCCAGGATTTCTAATGTCCCTATTCCTAGCTCACTAACTTAACTCCATCACATGTGCGTAGGTACAGTAAGTTCTGTATATAACCCATTCCTCAATCTCACCTAAGCAGTGTAGGGTTATATTGACACATTCTCGTGCTGCGTAAATCACGGGCAGACTGGATACATTTTTGAAACATACAAATGCTGCTTCTCACCTCACAGCCCATTAACAATGTACGCACACTCTATGTCAATCTATAATCAGTCTAATGTCCAATCTAGATATCAGAACATTCCTTGTGACAATCTATATACCCATCTATATAAACGTCTATGGTAACACTCTATATAGGCAGTCCTATGTAAAATCTATATATCAGTCATGTACAATCTATACAACAGTCTGTGTACATCTAATACAGTGTATGTAACATCTATATTATCAGTCCTGTGTAACAATCTATACAATAAACAGTCTGTGTACAATCTATGTAAAATCTATGTAACATCTATGTAACAGTCTATATAAACAGTCTAATATACCAGTCTATATAACAGTGCATAAACAGTCTATTACGTCTATAACAGTCTATATTACCGTCTATTACAATCTATAATTCATTCTATTAACAATCTATTATCAGTCTGGTGTAACAATCGTACAACAGTCTGTGTAACAATCGATATAAAAGTCTATTAACATCTATGTAACATCCTATGTCAACAACTATGTAACGTCTCTGTAACAGTCTAGATAACAGTCTATATACAGTTATGTAACAATCTCTATACAGCCTATGTAGGTCTCTTAACAATCTTATAACAGTCTAAGGTAACAATCTATATATCAGTCTATGTAACAATCTATATAACAGTCTATGTAAAAATCTATATAACGTCTATGTCACAATCTATATAATAGTCTATGTAAAAATCTATATATCAGTCTATGTAACAATCTATATAAACAGTCTATGTACCAGTCATCTAACAGTCTATAATCATCTATATAACGTCTATGACAAATTAGTAACAATCTATGGTACAGAGGTCTCATCTAACAGTCTATGTACCATCTAGGTACATCTATGTAACAGTCTATTTAACAGTCCTATTTAACAGTCCTCTGTAACAATCTATATAACCTAACATCTCTGTAACATCTACTATATAATCATCCTATTTACAATCTATATAACATCCCTATGTAACAATCTATGCAACAAGTCTATGTAAAAATCGATATAACAGTCTATGTAACAATCTATGTAAACAGATCTACGTACCAGTCTAATAGTAAAAATCTATGTACCGTCTATGTAAAATCCTGTAACAGTATAAATAGAACAATCTATTAACAGTCTATATAACAATCTCTATATCGTCTATGTACAATCTATGTACCCGTCTATGTAACAGTTCTGAATAACAGTCTATATAACAATCTCTCTCACAGTCTATGAACAATCTATGTAACAAGTCTAATGTACAAATTCTTTACCATCTATTTAACATCTATGTAAGCAGTCTATGTACGTATATTAAAATCTTAGTAACAGTCCATGTAACAATCTATTAACAGTCTTGTACCAATCTACTATATATCAGTCCATGTAACAATCTATATAACAGTCTATGTACATCTATATAACAGTCTATGTAACAATCTATATAAAACAGTCTATGTAAACATCTAGATAAACAGTCTATGTCCCCATCATATAACAGTCCTATGTACAATTCTATGTAACAATCTATGTAACAATCTATATCCCAGTCTATGGTAACAATCTATGTAACAGTCCTAGGTACGTCTATGTAAAAATCTATGTAACCGTCTGTAAAAATCCATTTAACTGTATATGTAAACAATCTAAGACATCTTTGTAATAATCTATATACAGTAACAGTCTTTGGACATCCAGCACGATGCAGGCAAAAAGGGATTCCAGCCACCAGTAATGCCCCCCTCGAAACAAGCCCTTTCCTGAGGTGGTGTCTGTTACCCATTTAGCTGCCAAGACAGAGGTGTGTCTAGCAAGGTGGGAGTCAAGAGTGATTGGGGGGTTTCCCACTGAATTAAATGTCCGGTGGCGATTGATTGGCCAGTTACATGCAGGTAACTGGCATGACCCAAAGCAAGCGTAAAACAAATATGCAAAGCCTCATCAACCATTGCCAATAACAAATGCATATGTTTAAGTCATCAACAACAATAACTGATCTGCCTAGTAGAAGGAGAGAGTTTCTTTTCTTCTGGGCTGCTGTTATTGCATTCCTGAACCAAATTCTTACATTCTTCATGCTTGCCGTACCTGACATCCAATCGCACTCTAGTTCCAATTCCGGTAGGGTCAGTCCTGGATCATGGATCCCAGGCCTGGTCTTTTGTTTCCTCCTCCTTCGCACAGGTCCACTGACGTAGATCGCAGTTTGATTACAGAGCTGGAAAAAACAAAAACGATAGAATGTTAGATGGTTTTCTGGAAGCAATGGCTGCCTTATAACATTCTTATGTTTAGTTGTAAATTTACTTCTCACATTTTGTAGTGCATCAGACTGAGCATGTGTCTGAAACTCATTGAGTCTGGAGAAGGTTCAGTGACAGATTTAAGTAGTATCTTTAGCTGGGTATACAACAATATTCTGACAGCGCTGACTCAAGTGTATGGTTTGATTGCGTCAAAATATTGGACGTTGGGTGGGCATGTGCAATTTCCTACCGTTGTCCAAATTGGATGGGTTGGGCAACCATGGGCAAAACGTACGGTTACTCCTATGGTGTCAAGTGTTGAACGATCATTCTAAAGGAAAAATCCCAACGTGTGTACCCAGCTTTAAGGAATTACATAGAAGCCAACGGGTTTTAAAACTGGGTCTAACACCATCGCAACTTTTCGACCAACCGCATTTCAGTGTAATCGCTCAATTTGGCCCTAAATGTTGATGGTTTCTTTGGGCGTCCCGAGACTGAAATACGACCATTCGTTTGCCCAAATTTGGGCACATGGGCGAGCGTAGCAGTTACTGGACTATAATTTAGGGAAACGTGATTCAAGGGGTGGTTATCCCTTAAATAATCTTCATGGCATGTCAGTCTGTAATTCCAGCAACCCCTTATCATAGTTTGCAGTCCATCTATATATTAGATATAACCATCATAGGTTTATACAATAATCCTTCCTCTCACCAATATCATTGGTCATAAGTGTCTTCGTCAAACTGAGGATGGCGTACAACTGGTCCACAAATAATTTTCCTGCCTTTGGGGCTTCTTCTCCTGCCACGCCCGTAGGGTTCGACCAAATATTACCTAACTGGCTCCTGATATACGGCTAGGAATGAAGCTACGTCCTCCAGTGTACAGCACCGTTTTATACACATGCACATACAAATCCAGATTTTTGGAAGGATAATGTTATATTAGAAGAATAGATGTGCATACACTGGCGTGCTGTTTTCGAATGCAGGGATGAATTATTACAAACCGTTTGCTTCAGAGCCATGGCAAATGTGAATCCTCTATTGATATAGTATGTGTGACGCTGTTAGTCAGTGTAGAACAGTGATTTCCTGCCCACTAACTCTACCAATCCATTAACCACTAGTTATCATTTTTCTAATTGTGCTTTGGTACTGCATACATACTTAGTATAGGTATAGTATAGTAATTTGGAGGTTTAATAAAGACCTACGTCCCTCGCAAGTCTCCAACCCATCTAGGCAAATTCCATCATTTCCTGCCTAACTGTTGATCCAGTGGAACCCCACCAAATTTATGAAGGGGGACAAAAATCCTTCCTGACTTCAAGTGTCATCGGTAAATATCCCTGGATCACTCTAACTTATGTTCAATACCATATCCAGTAACTTGCCACATTCCTGTTTGCAGAACTCATCCAGCTTTTTTTTAAACTGACCATGAACAGCCGATAACAACGTCCATGAACACATTTACATAGCTTTACTGTTCTCACAGTAGAAAAACCTTTACGAAACTTGAAGCCTAAACCTTTTTTCTTCAAGTCTTAAGGGAATGTCCTCGTGTCCCTGACCAAATGTTTTCTATTGTGAACAATTCACCCAGATTGTATGACCCTTTAATGTATTTATACCCAGTATCATAAATCCCCACGCAAGCGCCCCTTTTCTCCAGCGGACATAATTGTCAACTTTTCCAGTCTCTCTTCTATTCAAGCTCCCCCAATCCCCTTATTAATTTATTGCCTTCTCTAACCCTTTTCCATTTCAAGATGTCCGTTTTTGTCCACAAGATTCCAAAACTTCAAATGAGGCCTACCATGCCTTGTAAAGAGGGAGAATTACATTTTCCTCCCTTGAATCCATACCTCTCCTTTAATCCAGACAATAACCATCTGGCTCTGGCTGTTGCCTCCGGCCTTGCTTTGCTACCTTTAAGTTTGTTAGCCACCAAACTCCAAGATCCCTTTCCAACAGGGATTTCACTTGAACACGAGCCATTTCTCGTTAAGTAGCACAAGGATGTTTAAGTCCAACATGCATCACCTTACATTTATCAACATTGAATTTCATCTGCCCCCTTAGCGCCCAATGTGACAATCTATCTAGATCCCCCTTGCAACGATTGCCATCCTCTGAATTTTTTAACGGTCCACAAAGTTTTGTGTCCGTCACTAAACACAGAAACCTTCTGACAATACCCACTTCCAAATCATTATAATAGATAAAATAGAAGCAGCCCCAACACAGAACCCTGTGCACCCACGTAGCACTTTCGCCATAATGATGAAGCCCCCCATTAACAAATACTCTCTGCATCCTATTCTTACCAATTTTCTACCATGTACAAATGTTGACTCCCCAACAGCATACCTCAGCTTATACTATTGTCGCCTATGGGGGAACTGTATCAAAGTGCCTTTGTCAAAATCCAAGTACACTACATCTACTGCATCCATAGTCTAAATTTCTACTTTACTTCCTTATAAAAGCCAAGCAAGTTAGTTTTGACAAAGATCTATTCCTCCTAAATCCCATGCTGGTTACTACTTATAATGTCATCTTGAAACATACTCGAGAACAATGTTCCCTTATTAACGTTCCAGGATCCTCCCCACCACTGAAGTACCTTACAGGCTGTACTACCCGCTGTGAAACGACTACCCTTTTGATATTGAATAACGTCAAGCCTTTTCCAATCCAGATATTGGCAAATCTAGAAATCACTGCCTATCATGTCTTACTGTGAGATTACTTTTAATTCCCAACTTTGTATTTATAATGAATAACAGATATTTCTTATTACTCTAATGGGTCCCTCATGTTGCTCTCTCTTCTTTACCCTGATCCTAAATTTAAAGTCCAACAATTACTGCATTGCTGCCCAGTCCAGCCCCTTCTGCTGCCCTGTACCTTTCTGTGCAGAGAGCCGAGATATGAGGGCTGTTAATATCTTACAGCCCTGCGAGAGAGGTGGACATACCCTTAATAAGTGATTTCTAACTACAAGGGAGTAATAGCAGATCACAAAGCTCCACCAGGGGAGAGGATTTTTGTCACGCTCATTCTCGCCATTCCAATACATTAAAATAGTGACCTTTACTATTCCCTTTGGTGGGGACAATATTGAAAGACTTGTTACAGTACTAGTGGTTTCCAGTTTGTTGGCAAACCATCAGGATATGCATTTAACATTGGGGTATTTATAAAAGAACGGTATCGATATTGGCACAATATCGCACCTTTACAATCATTGTTTGTTTTACGTCACACCGTTAGGCACTTAGTTTGTACTATATCCCGTGATGTAAGTACAAACTGTAAGGATAGCCGCCCTGGATTAAAGGGAATAATGCCCACAGGGGGTCAGTAGGTAAACGAGAAAATGTCCCCCCAGGCCACTCTTTGCTACACTTCTTGGGAACGATGGCTGTGGGTGTGATGTCCACACCACATGACTACACAAGTAGACTGGCCGCAAGGCCCTATGTTTTGCGTGTTCATTGGACCACTTAAACGTCTTTGCCCCCAGTCCAAAATGTCCCCTCCTCCTCTATTCTTTTCTTCTTCTCCTTTTTGGATGAAGGTACATTGTAAACTCTTTGGCATGGTGCCAAATTCTAAATTTATTATTTGTTTTAGTAGACTGATGTTCTGCTTTAGCTAGACTGTGCTAAGTGAACCTCTAATGTGCCATCTTTTAATACTAGCCTTCATATTTGAACTGTAAGAGCGTGGTGTACTACCACCCCTGCCACCCCCCCAAAAGCCCACAACCTCAACGATTCTGTTTTAAAGGGACATTCATTGGAAATTAGCAATAATTTTGTTTAACTGTTAGTGTTGTGTAATGCCTACTTAGTTATTCTACATATTCTCTCATTTTAAAAATCAGTTGATTTCATACCCCTTGCTATTGCCTGCGTTGAATTAGTGAGCTGCCATTTCGGTTCTAATGTCCTTCTTCTTTCCCAGGATGCACCACATATTTGGAATGTTCCTAACAATTTCTTCTGATTGGCTGTTGGATGGGTCCAGATGCTCAGTATCTCTACTGAGCACCTAATCAACCCAGACACTGGGTCAAGGGCAAGACCCTAACCTCGCTATAGGTCCTGCAAACAGAAGTCAGTATTTCGTTGCATTTATTTATACACAGACAAAATAATGCTGAATTGGCAGATTAAGGTCATTGGGATGGAACATCTGGTCTTTTTTCTGAAAAGCATGTATTTCCCTGAACTCCCCTTTAAAGGAACATAAGGGGGTCAGCTGTTTAAAAGACCGACCCGAACCTCCGGCATTTCAGGTCAGGGTCCTTTTTAAACAGCTATTGTTCTTTATGTTTCAATTCATATGCATGAATCACTGTTTTAAAAATAGCTGATATGTGGAAGGTGTAGGTCGGGGCTTGGCCTCCAATCTCGTTGGGGGGCACAGGCCCTGTACTCCCACCCCTGTGCAAGAGAGGCCATACATGTTTAATTGTGATATAGTTTCCTTTCTGTGGCCAAAGTCACAATGCTAATGGCTTTTGGTGCTGATTTCGTCTTTATATTCCTGTGGCTCAGGAGCTCACTAAAGTAAAATGGCAGATTAGACTGTTTTGAGTAAAGAGTCCTGATCAGGCAAAGGAGCCTGGGGCCTGTTAGGATGTTCGAAACTGTTGAGTCGTTTCGTTCCGTTTTCGAATTTAATGTTTGAACTGTTGAAGTTTGTTGTTCCGTTTCGCATTACAAATTTACCATAGCAGTCTATGAGAGAAAAATGTTTGAAAGTTTCTGTCCATTTTGGAGGGCCAAATGTAATAGTAGGTTACTGTAAATGACCACGGAGACCTGGGAATGGTCTGGGGAACCGTAATAGAACCAAAACTATTTTAAAACTATCTTTCCTCCCGATCGGCTTTTTTCGAGCTTCTCGCATTCTATTTTCGAGAGTTACCGAATCGGATCGCTAACTTTCGAGGGTTATTTCGATAATCGGCTTGTTTTCGTTGATCGGCTATTTCGATTAAAAAAAATTGAGCAATACCTGAATAAACCTGACTGAGTTCAAGACTGTTGCCTGTTTCCGTGTGTTACATTGTGCCCAAATGCCATCTTCCTGCTGTGACAATGGTGACGGTGCCATGAACTTTAAATTCGTGTACAGGGGGGGGGGGGACGCGTATATGACCAGGTCATTAACATTAGTGTAATTGCGTAGAATTATTTGAAATGTACCTGTCAGCAAGCAATGGGCAGCAGACAGCCCCCAACAGCTGTGTATCAGGTTCCCCCGCACAGGAAGTGCTCACCGGAAAAGCGCCTGGAACCATAAAAGATGGCTGCCTGCCCAAGGTGTGAGAGGTTATTCTGCCTCTTTGCCCCCCATAAATGCGATACTGAGGCCGGTGGGGGGCGCCGTTCCACGTTCGCTGAAAATAAAAAGAGAACTTTAAAGTGAATCCCATTCACAGCGCAGGGTGTAATGCATTTCAAACCCTCTCTCCATCAATGTCCTCACTCACAGCATCGGGGGACAGCACATAATTCCATGTCATCTCGGAACCTCGCTGGTATGTGACAAATCCAGGGAACATTAATCATTATCTGGGTTCCTGTGGGAAGAGAAGGTGAAAGAATGAAAAGGCTGATATATAAGGATAAAAGATCTAAAATACACATACTCCCCTTAGGACGCAAGAGCTGAGCTTTTTTGTCAGATGCCGTAAAGGTAGATACCTATACGTAATGGGCATACATGGCTCAGTGGGTTAGGCCTGAATACCTTGCTCACTGAATCCTGAGTTCCAATTCCACCCTTGGACACATCTGCAAGGAGTTGTATGTTTCTCCCTCCCTCTCCCCGTGCTTGCGTGGTTTCCTCCTCGGCCGGGCAACTCCAGTTTTCCCTCACAATCATAAAGACAACTGATAGTTTTTATGTGTCAAATAAATGTGCTTAGATTGTAATCTTTTTTTGGGGCCGGGCCTGATGTGAAATGTACACATGTAATTGTAAAGCGCTACAAGAGTTAGCCGCTATTAAATCCCACAATATCATAATAATAAAATATAATAATATAATAATAATACAACAGCCCCAATTAGACAGTTGACACTAACATCAATATTTTTCTCCATGTTTAGTATGAAACCATAATAGGCAGTTTGTTGGTGAGAAAGGCTATAATGACCAATCAGCTTTTACTTCCTGTCACTCTGACTCACCTGCAGAATTGTGGTCCCCCCGTCCCCATACTGCGAACGTGACTCTTCATACCGAATAGTTTTTATTCCTCAGTAAAGTGAGTCCCCAGCGAAGGCAGGAGTTCCAATGCGGTAACATTGTGACTGACCCGTAGTTTGTAACCTCGCCCAGATACATGAATGGCACTGTGGGTTAACAATGGTAAATAGAACTGCAATGAGCCTCTATTTTCCAAATGTCACCAAAACAACAACCCTCCCTGTCTGCCAGGTGAGGCCCTTTATCCTTCTAACCAGGCTGGGCCCTGGGGGTTTCTGTTTTTTTTGCCCACAACCCTAGTTTCCCTTTCGAAATGTAATAAAACATAATGTGTTTTGTGGCTCATAAAGGAATCCTTTTAATTTTTCCATTGAAAACATGTTTGTTTTTTTATATAAAGCATCGCATTTAACGAATAAATTAATTGCATATACACAAAGAGCCATGAATGCCCTTTAAAAATCAATCCTTTTAGTGCTTAGCTATTTCTCATATATAATCGGTGGCTTATCTATATCATCATTTTTATAATACAAACCTTAACTATGTCACACAACGTCACATACCTCACTGGAAACATGTGCATTGTAGGAATAATGCATCCTACTGTAAAATTAAGAATATAAAAGTTCCCCTTGAGTGCCATGACCTGTATTGAAGACTTGGCTTGTGGCTATGTGCATATTGCTCCCAGTGACTTGTATCTCTTTATAGTTACAATAGGGGGTTGCATTATTTCATATGAAGTTTCCAAAGTCAAACATTCTCCTAGAATGTTTTAAGCTCACTCTCTCATTTAGTTTTTAATCCCAATGAATGATGGGAAATTCTGTCTGTCTTTTATTTTAAAAAAAAAAATGCGAGCTTACGATTCTTGGGATACATTCAGACCTTTCTCTTGTAATTGGATCTATTTGGTATAATTGTACTCCGCATTAGGGGCAAAATAAAACCATTTCTATCTGTTTTTTAAAATGTTTAATTCTGGAAATACTTACCGGGGGACCGGGGCCACAGGACCTCACAGAGCGTACTCCCACGTATTTGCCATCTTAAAACCATGACACCAGGTGTTTAGAGTCGCTATCAGGGTTCCTACAGATAAACAATCAATATGCTTTTTAGGTAGGCCATTTTTTGGACACCCACAATCACTGTCCTAACATTCCTGGAATTGGAATAACTGGGTGATCGGTGGCACTGGAAACCCATGGCTGATTATTGGTCCTCTATTGACTGAACGCTCGGTTGTGTCCACCCAGTAAAGGTCCGTCGGAACCACTATATTTCATGTTGGTGCCCAACTTTAATCTGCAGCAACCAATCATATGTTTATCAAATTAACATCTGATTGAGTTACCCACCTCTTATTGAAAAAGCCTATACTGAGTATTAACTGAAGGTATCTAGAAAGGTTTCGACTCTCTCAAGATGACAGAAGATTCTGATTGCGTCTGATTTTTCTCATAGAGTCGTAACGCCCTTCCAGTTAAAGGATTTACTGCCTTGACCATTTTGGTAAACAAAGTTTAAATACAAATTTAGAATTTGGTTATTCAGACCAAAAGTTTTCCATATGGAAAAATCCAAGCATGATTCTTCGCAGTGTCTCCCACTGACCGGTTCCAATATAAGCAGGGTCAGTAATACGGCGAGCCAAACTCTCAACTTCATTAAAAACGTAGGTTTGTAATTAAGACATTGGCCTTCTAATGAGCATGCTTGGTCTTTAATAAATAGGACTCAATTATTTGTGCCAATCATTAAAAAATTGTTTTCTGGTAACTACCTACGACTTCAGCAAAAAAAATAGCAACATTTCATGAAGGCCAGTATCTAGGCAGGATTTCCTGAAATCCCTCCTTTTAATATCCCTCAGCGCCTCTTGTGTAAGTTCCTATGTGTTATCCTGTGCAATTTCATTTGGGTTACTTAACTTCTTATTCACACCTGTTACCATGCACGACATCTGTCTACCTGCAGTAGTTATGGTTCCCCATTCCAACATCTGGGCATCCCTTGTGTTTCGAGTTGTATCTTATGCTCCTTCAGTGATTACTGAACCAGTTTACAAGCTGCTCCGCCTCTTAGTCTCCTGGTGCGTCCCCTGTAACGTCCCCCCCGGAGCACCCTCAGTAACAGGTCTCTAGAGTGTCTGCAGGAGAAATGTAACATCCTACATTCTTATCTGTCCCTGTCTACAGACATGGTCAGATGATCAAACATCATTAATCAGTGCACATGCTACTAATGTACCACAAACGACTGATCACTGTCACTGTAAAGATATACGTCATCAATTACACCGCACAACCTGTTCACTTATCAGCTTATAAAGATAGGAAGGAGATTTATTGGCAGCATCATTAGCATTGAGAGTCTATTTTCAACAAAAAATCATGCATCAGTAGTCTGCAAATGAATGCTACAAAGATGGAATTGTCTCGCCTTCTATGGGGCTATTAGGGTATTGCTAAGTGCACAAACTCTGTACTAGAGACCCTTGTGGTACTGATCTTAGTCTGGACCTGCAATCATCGCATGTAAAATCCCCAAAAGCCCAACAGATGGCGGCATATCAAAAAACTAGAAAACTACCCAGATTTATTTATCTTATGGGCTCCATGCTATCAAGCAATAATCAGGCTCAAATTCAATATTGGTTATAGCGACTTTAACTACATCTTTTGCACCACACGGGCTTACCTGTAATGAATACAGTACCTACCTGTCTACATTGTTTCTCCAGAAACCCATTAGGGCTCGGCAGAGATAGTGAGCAGAGAGACACGGATTTCTGACAGTTCCTCCATTTAACATCTCTGCTCAGTGCAATCTGTTAGGAAAGAAATAACACAGTATTAGAGCCTGGGTGCCTGTGCACACCAGTAAAGGGCCCCACTTACACGCTATCGATATTTCGATCATTTTTGTGATGTGATCAAATTGATGGGATATCAAAGATATTCCCATGTTTCGATAGGCAATAAGCGTGTTGAAAACTGTGATCGGGCAAGGGCAGAAAATTTCCCATCTACCCATCTTCAAGAAACTATCAGGTTATTCAATAAAAGTTCTTATCGTTCAAAATGTGTGCTAATTGTACCCCAACCAATCAGTGTTATCTTTCAAATGTTAAATAGATCGAATTGGTTTGGAGCACAATAGCACCATTTTAAACGTTAAAGTACTTTTATTGAATAACCCTGTATATTCCAATATTTTTAATTGAAATTAACAATAGGTTTCTTCTATCATAATCCCGATCTGAAAAACATAGGCCGCAATCATGGCTAGCTTAGGTCCTGGCCCTGTGCAGAGAGTGTGTACCCACTCTGCTGGTACGTGTATATGGTAGGTGTGTTTATTCCCTCTAAGGTTGTGCGCACACAACTTCTGCTGGCCTGTGCAACAGGTTAAAGTGGTGGCTCACACCACGTTACTTTTGGAAAATAGTGCTGGCGGTATGTAGCACACGAATTCATTTTATATGCACACAAGACATTGTATATCTGCTCGCACACAAATACAATTTCCCAATTAGAGGGGAACATGCCTACAGTAGTGCACAATTTTTTTTAATCCTGGGAAGGGTACACTATGGCAGCGAATTCCCCATCTAACACAGCGGCATGTACTCGATCCTCTTGCTGCGAGCGGCACCAAGTATCTCCGCAATGCATAATCCTACCCAATGGGCGCACTAAACATTGGCTGAAGAAAATGCACCTTTTTACCACTAAAAGATGGGCAACACAACCTCCTCCCCCAGTAATAATCCCCATTTATTTAGCAGAATTTTAACACAAGAAAAGGCAGCGATCTGATGTGCTGGTAGAAGCCTTACCTTAGATAAGCACGTCATAAGTGATTACCAAATACATCCGATTCAATTTAACCTGTCTCTAATGTAAAACTGTGCACATACACCATTTGTCTGAGCGTACTTTTTCTACAACCCCGGCGTATTAAGGCTACGTTCGCCTATGAATGTCTAATTTTCTGCTGGAAAAGAGGCAAATTACAACTATAAACAATTTTCCATATTTATATTTTAATGTGGTATTTTCTGTTTTGGCCAGTAGATTGCAATACAATTGGTCAGCACCCTTTCTGATTGTGCCCTTATGTTCAGCCATTAGACCAACGCCACTGCATGTCCTATTTGAGTCACGATATCAGCCATTTAAAGTTAACTGCTGAGATCAATTAGAAGCAAGTCCGCATGCACTCACACACCTTGTAGGGTACAGACACAATCTCATCCCCTAGGTTAGGGATACAAGTATACAAGTACAATAGAGAGTCGCCTCCAAGGTACATGTGTGTAATGGTGAACTCACAAACATCAAAATGACAACGTTGTGGATTGAAATGTTTGCGTTCACCATTAAACACATGTAGCTTTGGAGTCCACTCTCTCTTGTAGTTTGCATAAACTAGAGGTCCTAGTGTAAAGTATGGAAACCATTATACTGATCTAGTCCCTATTCAAAAATAAGATCTCTCGATAGAATGAAGTATCATATCTCAGAGTGAAATCGTAAATTGCGCGTCAGTTCATCCCAGTAGTTTCCTAATTAATATGGAAATGGATAATCACCTTTCTTGGTCTGGTTCCTCTTTCACACGCAGATGGAAATCGCTAATGTAAAACAAGAAATCAAGAGTGAAGAACTAATTAGCAATAGGGCTAGATAATTCAAGCAATCTGTACAGTTTCCTGCTTCCACCCCTCTAGTGGGCCCCTGGCCTAACAATGGGAATGTCCTTTAAGACATCTAGCTTTCAGAGGCCATATAGACGTTCTTTTCCTTCCAGGGACCTGTTTGGACATTCACAACCTTGTCCAGACATATTCTAGGCAGTTCAATGTATCTATGGATCGATAATTGTAAAAACCCTACAAAGATGTCAATATTTTGAATCCCGTTCTAACTCTCTTAACTCCTCCAGAGCTCATGGTGCTCAACTGTGCTCCAGACTTCCTCTTTAATTACTTATAAATTGCATTAACACCGACCTTAGGGTTGGTTCAAACTACTAGATCCCTTCTCTCTGTTCCGGACAGAATGCCGCTTTGCGCCCATTTTTTAATGGATATTAGCACAAACGGAGCACTAAACCCAGACAAACGGACAAACTTAGACTGTCCGTTGTGGTCCGTTTTGTCCTCTTTTCAGTGTGAATGTAGCCAATGGCTACTATGTATGGTCAGCTGGAATTCTATAGTAGAGATACTGTATTTTATAAACCAGTGGAAGAAGGAGACTATGTTTCCCTTTTTTGTCTGTCCTGGTCCTTCTGGTTGGGTCTAAAACCTGCACACGTTTATCCTATACCTCCCCTGGTGTGATCTTCTTTCCCACAGGTACACACAATGTAATCTAATGCTTTTTAGACTTTTCCATTAAATGAAATTTTTTTAAGAAATGGGACTTCTGCAAAATATTTTCACAACCTTTGTAGGGGAGTTTCAGTGTTTTACTGCTGGTGCATTTTTAAACAAAGATTTTGTTAACATTTACTGAGGCTGCTTTACATTTATGCTATGGAACCATTAAAGGTGCCCCATCGTCTATAAGATTGTTACTTACCCACTGAGCGCTCACCCGATGTTTCATCGATGCTGGCCGGACCCCGCTTCTCCCGATCTTACATTCTCCGACATGCGCTCGCAAATCCCATTCATTTTGCGATCGCATTTTGGTCGAATTCCGATCGGGAGAAGCTGTTCCGGCAGGATTGAAGGAACATCGCGTGAGCGCTCGGGTCGGGTAAGTAAAATCTTATAGATTGTAGGGCACCTTCGAATCCCTTTTAGGATTGGAGAATAATTCGGATCATCAGTTATAGGGGGCCAACAAGTTTCCTCACTGCTTTTCAATCAGATTCATGTTTGTTTTTGGCCATTGGCAATTTTTTGGCAGTAGGAAGGTGTTACAAGCAGAATGGGATAGTTTGAAGAAGCAAGGAAGCAGCAGTCAAAATGACTTCCATTTTAGGCTGGTGTTTGGTCAGTTTTGAACATACAAATCTCTAAAATATAAAGGCCTAGGCTTTTTTGAAAGGTATAAAAGAGCTCCCTTAAATGAGAGCACTTGAATGGAGGCCACAGTTTAATCGACGACTTTTAAATGGCTGTCCACCCCCAAACTATAAGCCCCCCAACTACTGGCCCCACATGTAGTGTAGTTTTTTAATCCCTACCTAACTCCAGCTCCATAGGTGGTTCTCCTGTAGTCCCACCCCCAAGTCCCAAAAATAACTTCCACCAGAGGCTAGGGCAGAGTCCATATAGGACTCTGCTCCTACCTTTCCTCAGGTAAGATTTTTGTCATGCTACGGCAGCCCTTTCCCTCCCCCTTCCCCCTCCCATCCCCTCCCTCTCCGATTCCTCCCATATCATTTAACCCTTTTAGTATAGACTTCCACTGGTCCCCCCAGCCCCCACCGCATAATTTTTTATTTTAAACAGCTCCCCAAACCTCTTACTTAACTCTCCGCTTTCCCGCTGAAGTAAGCTGGTGCCGCAACCGCTCCGTGATTGGCCGTCAGCTCAGCCAATCACCGACGCGGCTGCCCGTTCCCCGCCTCTGGCCTTCATTTCTCGCAAGCAGGGCCGGGAGCGTCGGCGGAGGAAAGAGGGGAGGTAAGTAAGAGTTTGGGGGCTTTCTTAAAAATAAAAACTATGGCGGTTGGGGCTGGGGGACCATGGGAAGTCCGATATTAAAAGTTTGATTTAGGGTGGACAAACCCTTTACTTTTAACTTATTTAATTAGGAACTTTAAAATAAGTATAAAACCCTATTAAGGATGGAAGTGTTGGGTCGCACTATGGGATCTAATCTACTTCTGGCATAAACCGTACTGGTAGTAGCTAGATGTATGAAAGCATAGAACAACCTATACAATATTTGGCCATCTCAATGTGGACGCCAAATACTACCCCCCCCTTAACCTGGATGTCAAACATCGACACTACAAAGGAGAGAACAAGAGAAGCATCATGGAGTGATTAACATAAATTGTTCTGGTACCTGCAAGTATCAGGGCAATAAAATGAAAATGGAATGTCGGGAAAGGGAAAGTCACCATGCATAACTGTTGCCTAGTCATTTCGGGTATCAAAGATCTTGTTTGGCTTCTCAATTACACAAAGGCTGCGTTGTCTGGGTATCGCAGTCACATGATATCCCCTTAAACCTTCAAAAGGTGTACGGTCTGTAGGCCTAGTATTAAAACTATGACGCATGGCGTCTACTTTGCCCTGCAATCTCTCCCCTAATTATGTCTGATGACCCAGTCCCTGACCTCACACAGTGTCTCAAAGATGACAGTCACTGCAGGAGAGTCTGTGGTTTGGCAACATTCCCCAATGCATTTGCTGTTAAATGAACACAGTCGGTCCCTGGGGATTTGACACTCTGCCTTTGGTCCCTGTCTCAGTGGATGGCAGTGCGATACAAAAGGATATTAAGTAATATTTTGGTCTGTAATTCCAGACCACCTGGAAACACTCTGAGTGCCATTGCTAAGACCATTACCAGAAATGTGTCACCTTACCTTATTACTATAAAGAAGCAAAGACACAGATTCGTTTCGCTGTTTTCGATGCAAACCCTTGATCTATCAATATTCAAGCTGTAATGTCCAGTATCCTTGCATTTGCTTATGTAATGTATATAAAGGGGCAGATGTAATAAGATATGCCAACGTTTGTGACATAATTAGAAGAAACCAATCAAATAGTAATATTTATTGGGTTATTGTATATCGTCGATAATACTGTATTGGTTGCAACAACACCATTTATTGAACAGCCCCCCTCAAAAAAAAAAAAAAAGATCATATTTAAACACTTTTTAAACCTTTTGAACAACTCATTACTTTTAAGTAATTGACACCGTCCTGTTAAGCCTATCGTTATAATCCTATATTTCCTTTTATTCCCCCTTATTAATTTAGTTGACCGTCTTTGGTCCCACCTCATTTCCAGTCCATCACTTTGTATACAGAATTCCTAAACAGACCGGCTTGCACTTCTAGACAGACTTTCACGGGAAATGTATGTAAACGTGAATGTGCTGGTTCAGCCACCCTCCCTTTCTTGTCAGTGAGGAATGAGCATGCGCTGCTTTGTATACGGTCACACACAGACTAAGATCTGCTGACTTTGTCAGACCCAGACAATGTTTACAATTCAGGGGTCTCCAGACTTTAAACGCCTGTCCTGGCCTGAACTCCACAAACCCTGGCAATGAATCCTGGAACACCAGATGCTGACCAGTTAGAACCATCCGCATGCAGATTCTCTCTCTCAATTATACAATCGGGTTGTTTTAAAATTAATCATCCTGTGTCCAATGATTCAATGGCCAGCCCTACAGTTTACATTTAGGATAGAACCAGCTGGACACCACACCTTGATAACACCCGCCTTTTGCCATTCAGAGCACATGCGTATAACGCCACAAGGTTTCCTGCTGCAGTTTAAGTGAACTTAAAGGGAGCCAAGGGTCACACAGTTCAGGGATTACACCTGGCGATCATACCCTGATTTCAGTTTATTTCTCCTCATGAACAACCATCTTTATATGAAGGGTGAGAGTAGTTCTCCCAAAACTACCTGCAACTCCTTTGATTCTCTGGACCCCTTTCCGCAACAATAGCCAGGTGGTAACTGCATGTGACCCCCTTTCCTGCAAACATAGCAGGTATTACTTGCGTGTGACATCCCCTTTCCCTGCAAAAGTACTCAGGTGATTACTGCATGGTGACAGATCCTTTCCTGCAACAATAGCCCGGTGATTACTGCGTGTGACTCCTTTCCCTGCACACATACTCAGGTGATTACTGCATTTGACATCCTTTCCCCCTGCAAACAATAGCCAGGTATTCTCTTGCGTGTGACATCCTTTCCTGGCACCAGTACTCATGTGATTGTTTTTAACTGCATGTGACATCCTTTCCTGTAAACGTACTCAAAGGTACCATGCATGTGACATCCTTTCCGCAAACAGTACTCAGGTGATTACTGCATGTGACATCCTTCCTGCAAACAGTACTCATGATTACTGCATGTGACATCCTTCCTGCAAACAGTACTCAGGTGATTACGCATGTGAACACCCTTCCTGCAAACAGTACTCCAGGTGATTACTGCTTTGACTCCCTTTCCTGCAACAGTACTCAGGTGTTACTGCTGTGACTCCCTTTCCTGGCAAACAGCACTCCAGGTGATCACTGCATGTGACAACCTTTCCTGCCACGTACTCAGGTGATTACTGCATGTAAACATCATTTCCTGTAAACCTAACTCAGGTTATTACTGCATGCATGTGACACCCTTTCCCTGCAACCGTACTCCGGTGTTACTGCATGTACAACCCTTTCCGCAAACAGTACTCAGGTGAATTACGCATGTGACCCCTTTCCTGCAAACAGTACTCAGGTGATTACTGCATGTACTCCCCTTTCCTGCAAACCAGACTCACGGTGATCCTGCATGTACCAATCATTTCCTGTAACAGTACTCTAGTGATTACTGCATGTGACACCCTTTCCTGCAACCAGTAACTCAGGTGATCACTGCATGTAACATAATTTCCTGTCAAACAGTAAACCAGAGGTGATTACTGCAGTGACATCCGTTCCGGCAACCATACTCAGGTGATCACTGCCATGTCACCTAATTTCCTGAAACAGTACAGGTATTACGGCATGTGACATCCTTTCCTGCAACAGTACTCCAGGTGATTCCTGGTCTTGACATCCTTTCCTGCAAACAGTACTCAGGTGATCACTCATTTAACATAATTTCCTGCAACAGTACTCAGGTGATTACTGCATTGACATCCTTTCCTGCAACCAGTACTCGGTGATCACTGCATGTAACTATTTCCTGCAAACAGGACTCAGGTGAGTACTGCCTGTGACATCCTTTCCTTCAAACAGTACTCAGGTGATTACTGGCAATGTGACAGTCCTTTCCTGCAACAAGTACTCAGGTGAACCACTGCATGTGACATCTTTCCTGCAAAAGTACTCGAGTGATCACTGCATGTGACACATTTCCCTGTAAACAGTACTCAGAGAGTTTTTTTAACTTCATTGTTACAAACCCTTTCCCCTGGCAATACAGTCTCAGGTGATCTACTGATGTGATCAATCCTTTCCTGCAAACAGTCCTATGTGACCATGCCATTTGACACCCGTTCCTGCAACCAGTCACTCAGGTGATCACTGCATGTACATAATTTCCTGCAAACAGTACTCAGGTGATTACTGCATGTGACATCCTTCCTCAAACCATACTCAGGTGATCACTGCATTTACGTAATTTCCCTGCAACAGTACTCAGGGTGATTACTGCATGTGACATCCTTTCCTGCAAACAGTACTCAGGTGTTACTGCTGTGACATCCTTTCCTGCAAACAGTACTCAGTGATCACTGCATTTACATAATTTCCCCTGCAACAGTACTCATGTGATTACTGCATGTGACAATCCTTTCCTGCAACCAGTACTCAGGTGTCACTGCATGAACATAATTTCCTGCAACCGTACTCAGGTGATTCTGCATGTGACATCCTTTCCGCAACAGTACTCAGGTGATCTGCATGGTGATCATCCTTTCCTGCAAAACAGTACTCAGGTGACCACTGCATGTGAAAAAATCCTTTCCTGCAAACAGTCCTCAGGTGATCACTGCATGTGAACAATCATTTACTGTAAACATACTCAGATGATTACTTCATTTACACACCCTTTCCTGCAACAAGTACTACTCAGGTGATACTGCAGTGACAATCTTTCCTGCAAACGTACTCAGGTGACCATGCAATGTGACATCCTTTCCTGCAAACAGTACTCATTGGATCACATGCATGTAACATCATTCCTGTAAACAGTACTCAGGTGATTACTCATGTGACAACCCCTTTCCTGAAAAAACAGGGACTCAGGTGATTTCACTGCAGTGCATCCTTTCCCTGCAAACAGTACTCAGGTGTTCCTGCAATGTGACTCCTTTCCTGGCCAAACAGTAACCTCAGGTGACCACTGCATGTGCCCTCCTTTCCTGCAAACAGTCAGTACGCAGGTGATCTGCCATGTAACATCATTTCCGTGTAAACAGTACTCAGGTGTTACTGCATGTTACATCTTTCCTGCAAACAGTCTCAGGTGATCACTGCAATTTAACATCATTTCCTGGCAAACAGTACTCAGGTATCATGGCATGTGACATCCTTTCCTGCAAACAGTAACTCAGGTGATTACTGCATGTGACAATCCTTTCCTGCAACAGTAACCAGGTGATTACCTGCATGTGACATCCTTTCTGAACAGTACTCAGTGACCACCTGCAATGTGACCCTCCTTTCCTGCAACATTATCAGGTGATCACTGCATGTAACATCATTTCCTGTAAAACGTACTCATGTGATTACTGCATGTGACATGTCCTTTCCTGCAAACAGTACTCAGGCCTGTGATCCCTTGCATTTACCAATCATTATCCTGTCAACAGACTCAGGGATTAATGCACGTGACATCCTATACTGCAAAACAATACTCAGGTGTGTCCTGCAATGTGACATCCATTCTTGCTAAAAGTTTTAGGTTAATCACTGCGTGTGACATCCTATCCTACAACAATCAGGGATCACTGACTTAGATGGTGTTAGAAATGTCTGGGTCTTTTTTGACAAACCACTTGCTTGTCATAGGCCGTCGCACTCATGTGCAGTACGATATCGCCTACACTTCTTATGTAGTGATTGCCAGTTACAGTTAGAATTATGTCCTGTTTTGGGTAGTTTAGAGCTGAGCGTTCACGTTACCTTGATCATTGTTCTTTCCTTGTGTCAGAGCACTGGTCACTTGTTTTTTGCTCCTCTACTAGAACGCAGCTGTAAGAAGAGGGACCATAGCTTGATTGTTAGTCGCCTTGTGAGATACAGTTCAAGAGGGAAAGGGATGGAGTGTGGGATGGAAGGAGGGACATACTACAGTTAGGAGGAGAACAGCATAATACAGTGCACAGTCTGTGCAAGGGAGATTTGGGATATATGTGAAATAACAAAAGCAGGATGGCATAAGGATACTAAGGGATGTTTACCCGGCTTACCCCACCACTGACCCAAAGTACCAGCATTACCCCACCGACTGACCCAGAAAGTACCGAGCATTAACCCACTGACTGACCAGAAGTACCAGCAATACCCACCGACTGACCCAAAAGTACCAGCATTACCCACCGACTGACCCATAAAGTCCAGCATTACCACCGACTGACCCAGAAGTACCACCCATTACCCACAGACTGGTCCAGAAGTACCATCATTACCCACATACTGACCCAGAAAGTACCAGCATTACCCATCACTGACCCAGAAAGTTACAGCATTACCACTACTGACCCAGAAAGGTACAGCATTACCCACCTACTGACCGACCACAGAAGTACCAGCATTACCCACCGACTGACCGAAATACCATCATACCCACCGACTGACCAAAAGTACCAGCATTACCCCCACCCGACTGACCAGAAGTTACCCAGGACATTACCCACCGCACTGACCCAGAAGTACGCATTACCCACCGACGACCCAGAAAGTAACAGCATTACCCACTGACTGACCTAGAAGTACCAGCATTTCCCACTGACTGATCTAGAGATACAGCATTACCCTGACTGATATGAAGTCACATTCCCACTTGTCTGATCTAGAAGTACCACCACTATTTACCCACTGATTGATCTAGAGAGTACCAGCATTACCCACTGACTGATCTAGAGAGTACCAGCATTACCCACTGACTGACCCAGAAAATAACGGAATTACCCACTGACTCATCTAGAGTACCAGCATTTCCCATTTTCTAATTTAGATTACCAGCAATACCCACCGACTGACCCAGAAAGTAGCAGCATTACCCATTGACTGATATAGAAAGTACCAGTTTTAACCACTGACTGATCTAGAGTGTACCAGCATTACTCACTGGTTGACTTAGAGAGTAGCAGCATTACCCATTGACTGGCACAGAAAGTGACAGTAATACCCACTTGACTTGCATAGAAAGTAATAGTAATACCCAATGTCTGTTGCAAAGGTGAAATCTAAAGTTTGGGTCCGATTTGACCCTTTCTGACTTGGAACTCCTGTTTCCAAACTGTTCGGGACTTTTGCATCTCAAGACCCCATATGGTAAATGGTAAATACAATACAATCATCCAATACGTAATACAACCAACCATACATACAATAATACAATACAGTGATACAATACAATAATTCAATACAGTATACAATACAATCATACAATACAGTTGATACAATACAATCATTCAATACAGTGATACCATACATTCATACAATACAGTGATACAATACAATCATTCAATACAGTAATACAATCCATCATACATACAGTGATACAATGCAATCATTCATACAGTAATCCAATACAATCATACAATACGTATACAACAATCATTCAATACAGTATACAATACAATCATACAATACAGTGATACAAACACTCATACAATACAGTGATACAATACAACATTCAATACAGTGATACATACAATCATACAATACAGTGATACAACAATCATTCAATACAGTATACAATCCAATCATACAATACAGTGATACAATACAATCATTCAATACAGTGATACAAATACAGTGATACAATACAATCATACAATACGTGATACAATGCATAATACAATACAGTAATCAATACAATATAAAATACAGTAATACAACACTCATCAATACATACAGGATACAATACAATCATTCAATAAGTAATACATACAATCATTCAATACAGTGATACAATACAATAATACATACAATGATACATACAGTGATACAATACAAGAATACAATACAGTATACAATACAGTAATCAATACAGTAATACAATCAATGATACAATCAGTGATACAATACACTAATACATACAGTAATACAATACAATAATACACGTAATACAATACAAGAATACATACAGTAATCAAGAATACAATACAGCGAATACAATACGTAATACAATACAATAATACAATACAGTAATACATACAAGAATACAATACAGTAATACAATGAATACAACTACAGTAATACAATACAGTAATACTATACAGTAATACAATACCGTAAATACAAGATCCAGAATACAATACATAATACACATACAGTAATACACATACAGTAATACAATACAAAATACAATACAGTAATACAATACAGTAATACAATACAGTAATACAATACAGTAATACAATACAGTAATACCAATACACGTAATACAATACAAGTAATACAATACAAGACATACAATCACGATTACAAATACAATACAGTAATACAATACAGTACTACATACAAGAATACATACATAATACAATACAGTAATACAACAGTAATACAATACAAACTACAATACACGTACATAACAATACACCGTAATACAATACAGTAATCAATCAAGAATAAATCAAGAATACAATACAGTAATACCATACAGTAATACAATACAAGAATACAATACAGTAATACAATACGTAATACATACAGTAATACATACAATAATACAATACATAATACAATAATAATCATCAATACAATACGATCAATCACGAATACCATACAGTAATACAATCCAGTAAAATACAGTAATACAATACAAGAATACAATCAGTAATACAATACAGTAAAATACAATACAGTATACAATACAAGAATACAATACGTAATACATACAGTAATACAATATCAATACAGAATACAATACAAGAATACATACAGTAATACATACAAATACAATACAGTAATACAATACAGTACCAATACAAGAATACAAAAGTAATCAATACATAATACCATACAGAATACAATACAGATACAATACAGAATCAATACAGTAATCCAATACAGTAATCCAATACAGTAAACAATCAAATACATACAGAATACAATACAGTAATACATACAGTAAACAATACAGTAATACAATCAGTAATACAATACAGTAACAATACGTAATACATACGTAATACAACAAGAATACAATACAGTAATACACAAACAATAAGTAATTACAATACATACAATAAGTAATACATACAGTAATCATCAAATACAATACAGTAACATCATTAATACAAACAGTAATACAATACAGTATACAATACATACATACATACATATCGTAATAAATACAAGATACAATAGTAATACATACATCAATACGTAATACAATACAGAATCATACAATAACATTTATATGTTATCTCTCGTGGCCTCAAAACGCTTTGGTAATCTCAGTTTGTCGCTTTGCACGTTATTGTGACTTATTAACAGCTGTCCGGTATGATGGGAGCTGTAAGGTTGCAGACCTTGATTTAAGATATGTGAATAAATGTAACAATAAAACACCATTTTTCATCACAAATCTCTAACCCTATAGGATTAGTTAATTTGTGAGAAAGATCTATAACCCCTGCAGTTAGTCTAATATTCGTAATTAATCCTCAGCTTAATGTATCCCAATCAGTACAAGACACAACATGTTTCCTCCTCGAGGCAATTCATGAAGATGTTGTGTCCCCAGGTCTGCATGTCCATTAATATGATAAACACACACACGAGCTGTAATTGATTGTGCAGAGTGTGGAGCGACAAACCTTACCTTATTTACAGTTTATTTATCCTTATTATATTTGTTTTTAGGATGTTGCCATTAGTCCATTCAGTTAGTGCTGGACCTACTTGTACGCACGGCACACATGCAGGACTTTTGCACAGCCTCAGAAGGTTAAACACACTTTTTTCCTTAGTGGTGTCCACCTGTAACCTTCAATGTCTCCCTCCAATCTGCCCATGATGTGTTAACCAAGGCATGACCCCCGACCATGACGCATTCATGCAACGAACGGGCATTTGGGGGAGAATCGCCGTGTGAATGGTTGTTTAGCACAAAATAGACATACCCCCTCAACCAGACCCAGATACACACCCTACTGATCTACTTATCCATTACTGTGGCAGCCATATTAAGGAGAACGAAAGTAAAAAAATTTTTTGAACAATCATCAAAAAGTTTGTTTTTTTTCCCCACGTGGCACAGGTACACACACCTACTGACCTACCCCTTCATTACTGTTGCAGCCCTACCTAAATGGTACTAAAGTCAAGAAATTGTTTTGACCAATCATCAAAAAGTTATTTTTTTTTAACCCCCAACGAACCCAGGTACAACACCCTACTGATCTACTTATCCATTACTGTGGCAGCCATACTTAAAGGGTAACTAAGATCAAAAAACTATTTTGACCAATCATCAAAAAAGTTTGTTTTTTTAACTTCCAACCTGATCTAGGTACCACACGACCAGTGGTAAGCGCAGGATTTTCAAGGGGGGGGGATTCCTAAATGGGTCACCACTGGACAAGCACAGAAGGAGGTTCATGACCAATACATTCATGTGTTCTGTTTATATAGGATCATATAATAATTTATAATATTCTCTTATTGCCATGATTATCATCACAATGAGGTGATTTTGTCAGTGGCAGTGAACGCTGTGGTCCTTAGGAAACATTTGCTGTGGCCGACCACTTTATAGTGGCGAAGGTCAGGACGAAATTCATCCCCGTGTGTACCCAGCCTAACGTTCTGTTTTACTGATAAATCCACATTTGCACTACTTTACCATTAGTGTCCTGATGACGGCCTAGACGGTGCCGAAATGCTTGATCGCAGCTCAACATGTGGATTAGTTGGTTTAGGTCCTATACGCTCCGTTTGTTGTGTGTGGTGTATTTATATATATATATAATTATATATATATATATTTATATATATATATTGGTGCAGTAAGTAATGATATAACCCAGTCTCAGCAATCACCCCAGGCAGCTGCAGGGTTAATATTGATACAGTCTCTGTGCTGCTGTCATCACAGGGCAGACTGGTACATTTTTTAAACATACAAATGCTGCTTCTCACTCACAGCCCAATTAACAATGTACAATCTATGTAAAAATCTATGTAACATCTATATAACAGTCATGGAACTCTATGTAACAGTCTATATAACAGTCTTGTAACTATCTATGTACAGTCTTGTAACATCTATTAACATCTATGTAACAATCTATGTAACAGTCTATATAACAGTCTTGGACACTAGGAGGTAGAACCGACTGATCAGACAGAAAGGGGGATTCCAGGCACCAAATCCCCCCTAAACACACCCCTGCCCATGCTTCACTCACCTACCCTTCCATTTTTATGGCAGCCATATTTAAAGGGTAATTACAGTCAAAAAACTATTTTGATTAATCATCAACAACATTTGAACACCAACTGACCCACCTTTACTTCATGTGACAGCCATATTTAAAGGGTAAGTAAACAAAACAATGTCCCATCCATTGGCATCATTGAGTTTTAAAATCTGCGCAGCAAACCACACATTCCCTTCCAAAATTCTATCTCTCAAGGCAAATTCAAATTTATACTTAAACTTCCCTTTCTAGTTTTAATTTGTAATGTGATTGGTTCAATTTTGTTTCTATTAAACACACAAACTACTTCCTACTCCCCCCTGTCCTTCCCAAAATAAGAAGAAGGTTGCCCATAAATATTTCTCAGACAAAATTATAATCCAGCCCTGCTTATATATCACTTAATATTAGAGATGGCCAAACTGTCAAGTTTCGTTCTGTTTTTGGATTTACAGATTTTGGGAAAATCTGAGAACGAAACATACTTTCGGGACTTCGGAGCCCATTTTCGCTAATTATCACTATTTTCGAAAATACCTCAAAGTTCGATTATCATCGAAAATACGATCAGAACTAATTTCAGGTTTATGAATGTATTTTTGTGGATATCAAATGTTCAAGGCTATTTACGGTAATCCTCACACGTTTATAATAATAGAAAATAGGCTCCGAAGTCCAAAGGATACCATTTCTATCTAACTACAACAGAGTCATTTTATCACATGGCAACCTAGGGCCAGGGAAAATTCAAGGGCACAGTAACAGTAGCTCTGCTACATACACACATGCAATTCCTCCTCAGTCGGCCGCCGCAGAACGATTAAAAACGACAGCGGACGGTCGCTCATATACGCACACACTCAGCTGCAATTATCGGTCACCCGAGGCCTTAACTTGTCAATAGCTATAGCTGTCACCTCCAGCAGTGATTACAGAGGTTCCTCAGGCCTTCAGTAGTTAATTGACTTAGCACAAAGGCTAAGTACACCAGTGAGCATGCTCAGTCTTGATTACAGAGGTTACTCAGTCATTCAGTAGTTAATTGACTTTTCAGAGAGGCTAAAGAACACAGTGAGCATGCTCAGTCTTGATTACAGAGGTTACTCAGGTCATTCAGTAGTTAATTGACTTTGCAGAGAGGCTAAAGAACACAGTGAGCATGCTCAGTCTTGATTACAGGGGTTACTCAGGTCATTCAGTAGTTAATTGACTTTGCACAGAGCTAAAGAACAGAGTGAAGCATGCTCAGTCTTGATTACAGGGTTACAAGTCATTCAGTAGTTAATTGACTTTGCAGAGAGGCTAAAGAACACAGTAAGCATGCTCGGTCTTGATTACAGAGGTTACTCAGGTCATTCAGTAGTTTATTGACTTTGCACAGAGGCTAAAGACACAGTGAGCATGCTCAGTTTTGATTACAGAGGTTACTCAGGTCATTCAGTAGTTTATTGACTTTGCACAGAGGCTAAAGAACACAGTGAGCATGCTCAGTCTTGATTAGAGGTTACTCAGGTCATTCCGTAATTAATTGACTTTGCAGAGAGGCTAAAGAACACAGTGAGCATGCTCAGTCTTGATTACAGAGGTTACTCAGGTCATTCAGTAGTTAATTGACTGCGCAGAGGCTAAAGAACACAGTGAGCCTGCTCAGTCTTGATTAGAGGTTACTCAGGTCATTCAGTAATTAATTGACTTGCAGAGAG